>MJUU01048731.1:0-13155 GCA_002080025.1 Modiolus philippinarum | reverse complement strand
CTTAACATAATTTATTAAAACAGCCCCCCCCCAAAAAAAAAAAAATTACATTGACTCCCATCTGTTAAATGATGTTTTATTTATGTTTGGATATTGATATGAATGAAAGGGGCTTGTATGACAGTAGACTTGCACCTTTCCCCCTTTTTTAAAGCCCCCCTTTCCACATATCGCAAACACTAAAATTTTGAAAACATACAATTTCTGCATAAATAAAAATAATAATAACAATGAATTCAATCTTTATTAAAGTTTTTTTTTACATCTTCACTTACACAATATATTGAAGCAGACTTTATGCAAAGGTGCCATTGAAAATTGAAAACCTCTCACTTCAAATTTTTAAAGTCATTTTGGCTAAAAACAGCACCATAATAAAATTCAACAACACATTAGTATCAGCTATAAGGTTGTTCAGTAACTAATTCTGAGCACATGGACATAAATGGGATCCTATTTGTATGAAAAATTCACAATTTTGAATCAAGACCAATGACGGAAAACACGAGGTCTCAATAGTTTTGGCAATGTTTTTACATTAAATCTCATCTTATACACCCTCTTTTATATGTCACTGTTTACCTTACAACATAGGCATTTTAAACCTTCTATGTATTTCAAGTGCAATTGTCATATCTATTACATTTCAGTTGAAGAAACCACAACCCTCAATATTAATTTTATTCACGTTGAATTATTGCCCTTTTTTCACCTAGTGGCAAGTGGAATAGCTACATATGGTCCAATGTTAAACCTAATTTCAGCGCTGGCGGCCATGTTTTTTATCGGATTAGAACGAAATGAGCAATCCTTGTAAAGGACCTTCCATACATCAATCCTGTAAGGTTTGGTTGAATTTGCTACAGTGGGTTCAGAGGGGAAGATAAAAATGTGATCTTCCCATAGGTTCCAATGTTAAACTATGTTCCGTGGTGGACGTCATGTTTTTTATCGGATCCAAACGGAATGAACAATCTTTGTTGAGGACTTTTAGTACATCATTCCTGTAAAGGTGGTTGAATTTGCTTCAGCGGTTTCAGAGGAGAAGATGAAAATATGATTTTTCCAATTGGGTCCAATGTTAAACGTAAGTTCCGCGCTGGTGGCCATGTTTTTTATCGAATCGGAACGAAATGAGCAATCTTCGTAAAGGACCTTCCATACATCGTTCCTGTAAAGTTTGGTTGAATTTGCTTCAGTATTTTCAGAGAAGAAGATGAAAATGTGAAAAGTTAACGGACGGACGCCGGACGCCAAATGATGGCAATAGCTCACACTGACCCTTTGGGTCAGGTGAGCTAAAAAAAAAAGCGTTGTTACATAGTTTTTTTGTGTATTGTAGAGACTATGTCTCATGTGCACTTAAATAAAACCAGTCATATCTAAAACAACAAAGGGTCCAACAGAGCTTGTATCGCTCACCTGGACCACAGGTGACGTAGATAGTCCAGAGTCCAACGAGTCTCCATGTTAAAAGGTATCAATATTAACATGTTTCGTCGCCGACTTTTGTTGGATAAAGTGTGAATCTTCAGAAAAGACCATTGTGACTAAGCTTGGGTCCAAATGGAAGAGTAGTTTCAGAAAAGATTTACTAATGTGTTTTTATAGGGTCCAAAGTTTCCCACTAGCGGCCATTTTGGTTGATTTGCAAACTTATTGGATACTTTTTTTGATGCAGGTCATCTACGGAACTTTGTGTCCAAGTTCATTTAAAAATGGCTTAGAAGTTTCAGAGGAGGTCTCTCTGAATTGTTTTGTCATAGGGTGAAATGTTAAACTGCTCATTTCTGGTGGTCATGTTAGTTTTAACAGAGGACTACCGAACTTCTATTTTGTAATAGGTAGTGTTTCATATCCCCCTCTGGATTTAGTGCAAGTATTAAATGGCCAAGTAGTAACAGATGAAATCTTTTAATGTATTGCCATAGGGTACCATGTTGAACCATTTTTCCTGCTGTCATATTTCTAGGAAGAAGTGTGAACCTGTCAAACATAATTTTCAAAACGGTATCTAGTGATGTAGTGGTCATTCTGTTTCATAGATCTTTGAATACGTTTCCATAGAACTCAATGTTAAACTACTGGTATGTTCCCCATTGGTGGCAATCTTAGAAGAGATGAGAACCTGTCATTAAATTGACAATTTAAAGACTAAGTTGGGTTTGTAAATAGTCCAATAATTTTCAAGGAGAACTTTTGAATTTCAAAAAAAAAAAAAAAAAAAAAAAAAAGCGCTGTTAAAGTACGTTCCCTGCTGGCAATAATCTTAGCTTGGATGAGGAACCAACGTGCAGGACAATTTATTGAAAGGTACAATCTAAGGACCATTGTGCTCAAGTTTGTTAACACATGCTTCAAGCTTTCCGAAGTCTTAAAATAAGTTTCCCCATGCCCATGGGTCCAATATAATTTGTTTCCTGCTGTGCTGGCGGCAAACTTGGATGTTGTGTGGACCTGCCGAACACATTAAAAGAACACCACTCGATGATGATTGTGCCCAAGTTTGATCATCCTTCCAAGTCAGGTGTTCTGAGTCCACGTCATTCGAGGGAACATACGTTGACTCAGAACACCTGACTTGAGAGGATGAAGTTTGATTTAATTCGCCGTGTGCTTTAAGATAAAAAAAATCTTGAAATATTTCTCTACATGTTCTTACGTTGCTGTTGATGAGGAATTGACTTCCGAAATGGCCATACATCTCATTAAAATTATTGCAGTTGGAGTTAACATATGTGTTATGGTCTCATGTTCATTAACTTCATATCTTTTCGTAAAATATTACGTTAAATATGCTTCCCGATGCCATTTGACGGCATACTTGCTTTGAATGGCACGACATTTGTAATCAGCCACCATACATAGTCTTCATTTCAGTGTTGTTATATAGTACTGTATACTGTAAACCGGGATATTTTCGCTCCCTCTTTATTAAGCGGCTGTTTGAATAAATTTCATTTAGCGTAGGCTTGAATTCGCGATTGACGATGAATCTACTGCATCAAAATACTCGCGGTAGTTTTATTTTTTCGCGGTTCATTTCTTAACGCGAAATTAGAGAAAATAAAACTGTTCTTCACTGCCAACTAAAGCAATATTTCAGTTATATAGTGGAAAGATCTGTTTAATTATATTGAATAATTATTGTAATTAATAAAAGATTCATGGCAAAATAAATAAAGAAACTATGCAAAGACTTAAAAATTGTTTGTGTCAACCGGATATGAGAAGAGGACGGCAATTGCCGTCGTAACGAAATTTTGGCTAGTCAGGGCTCTACTGGTAAAAACGAAATCAACAATCCCCCGGTACCATTATCTCTAAAGGACAAGAGGGATAAAGGGTACACAAACCCAAAAGATATACACACGAATGATATAGAGGATAAACAGAAACGGTTAACTTGACATGGTTCGAGCTTATTCGACTGATACTCATTGACGGCATACGTGCTTTGAATGGCACGGCATTTGTAATCAGCCAACATAAATAGTCTTCTCTTCAGTGTCTGTTATTAAGTCCTGTATAGTTGGGGGTCGCATCCATGGGTATATCCTCTACATTCAAGATGTATACATAATATAAAGTACCCAAAAAAATCAACAAAACAGCAGAAAAGGATAAATAAAACTAAGAGGGGAAGGGGAGGTGACTGGTCAGTGGGGTTTTCGACAAGATATTGTCCGGCAAGTAGGATCAAGTAGATGTAGTTACAGCACTCACTGTCCTTGGAAATAAGGATAGAATTTATTATTAATTCTTTGGCGCAACAGATAAAATCTTATTCATTTGACTATGAAAACAGTCGGAGTGACATGATTGTACCAGTTATAATGTCAATATATCGTTGAAAAGGGGCAACTGAACAAAAATGTTGTGTATTAAAAACTGAATTATTTGACGTATGTTTCTTTAGTGTAAATTCTTTAACAAATAATAAAATCTTTTTTTTGTATCAAATTAAGATTCTTTGCAGCTAAATAGGAGTATTGAAATTATGAAAACACTGTTAAACAAATTATAGTAAAAAATCACATGTAAAAATTAAAAATGTCCATAGTACTACAGCAGAAACAGATTTTATGCTACTGGTTTAATTCGTCAAAGCTGTGTATAAAGCTGCAGTGCGGGTATATATGTTAATGATACATTTTCCCTGGCAATTTGCAGTAGCTTTCATAATAGAAGAACCTTTATCTAACTTTTGGCTCATTTGCGTTCCATATATTATACCGACAATTTAAAGACCATATTCGTGCAAGTTATTGATTTTCACGGGG
This sequence comes from Modiolus philippinarum, assembly GCA_002080025.1. Classification (NCBI taxonomy): domain Eukaryota; kingdom Metazoa; phylum Mollusca; class Bivalvia; order Mytilida; family Modiolidae; genus Modiolus; species Modiolus philippinarum. The sequence continues at coordinate 8,872 of MJUU01048731.1, read as the reverse complement.
CCTAATCTGCTCGTAAAAAATGTGGGTGAATTCGCGAATGCGTAAAAAAATTTTGGGTGGAAAGGAATGTTCCATATAAAAATCGTTTTTATTTTCTAAATCAAGCAAACAAACAACTATAACTATGCGCATTCTATGGATAATTTGATTTTGAAACGAACTGACCATACCAGGGTTTTCAAGTTCCGTTGGTTTAAGCTTGAAGCGTGCACAAAATTGACATTGGTCCATTTTAAAGCTGAAGACGACTACATTATTCACTTTTGTAGAAAGCTATAGCTAGTGGAGGGAATAAAAATACATGTAATGCTCTTTTGTTGACCGAAAATGTGAATTAAAACAGTTTAAATGGAGTTAAAGTCGTTATATAACAATAAGCAAATATATATTTGGGTGATTGCAAGAATACGACACATTTAATGGGTGATTTCCATTCATATATTTTATCAAGAAATCTAGTTAAATACATTTCGATTCTCTTTCAGGGTGGAATGGATTCAAAATAATTCGAGCTTCGCTAGAGATAGTAAAATTTCGATTTTCAAAATGCGAGCCTCAGCGAGAATGTTAAAATCGAAATTTTATCATCGAGTGTGAAGCACGACTTTTTGAACAAGAGTGCTTTTCTCCAATAAAATGTCTCTAAAAACTCGAAAAATATAAAATGACGTGAATTATCGAAACGACAGAGAATGGTGGGAGAACATATTTTTTTTATCCACTGCTATACTTAAGTGCCGTGGCTATCCGGGAAAATACTAGTTTAAATGTTTAAATACAGAAATAAATAAATAATTGCAATTCTCCTGGTTATTGTTATTTTGAAAGGCTGTTCGCTGTAATATCTTCATTCTTTTGGTCCGCTGCAACTGCTGTGAAAACTACAAGACATATCATTTCATTTTTTTGTGTGATACATAGATACCACAACAGCATCGAGCGAGATACGACTTTTTCAACTTCAGATAGATAAATTTTGTAATTTCAAAACGCAAAACTTTTACTATCTAAATAGAAAATGTCATGTCTCATTGACAGTCTCATTAGATACAGTTGTGAGAATGTGTTTCTTTAATGATCAGAGGACGATACTTCACACCATCATGACCATGTCCGCTTCAATCTCAAAAACAGACGTGGTATATAGCTCTTCCTCCCTCAGATTATCAGCCCTATCACACTGTTTCCTCCATATTGGATTGACCACGCCCTCTTACATTTGGACCATACGTGTACGGTCCGGACCATACGAGTATTTTTTCGAAATACCCATACGGTCAGACCGTACGCGTATGGTCCGACCGTACGCGTACGGTCTGACTTTTTCAAAGTCTTGCGTGTTCTTGGATAATATATCAATAAATTGATATACAGTACACAATATTCTTTCCCGCCATTTTTTAAAATGAGAAATGTCTTGAAAACAATGCCCTTAACCTATCCATATTATGTTTTGGAGATGCCTTTATAAAATTAACTTGCTTATTAAACGTTATTTGAGATAAAATAATAAAAAAGGTAGTGCTTCGTAAACAAGAAATGGAATGTTAATTGAAATAAAATATATGGTCTTTTGTGTGAAAATCATTGAATACCACCTGTAATGAACACAACATTTTCCCAAAAAGGATGCAAATCCCAAAATTTCGCAAGGGACGGTTGAATAAATATTACAGCGGAAATTACACAGTGTTCCAAAAAGGAATACCCCCAGTCCACGAACAAAACCTTTTTAATGTAAAACTGAAGTTTATGTATTACCTTTAAAATTTGTGTGAAAATGTGAAAAAAATCTTTTATTATTTTTATAAAGACCTAATAATCTGTACGGTTTCCAATGGTAGTTAGTGCTATCAGTTTTGACTGTAACTTACTTCTTAGTTTGAATAACGAATGAAGTGTCTGTCTTTGTACTCATGCGGTCTAAATATAAGCGTATGGTCCAGCTCGTAGAAGACCGTACACGTATACTCATACGGTCCGACCGTACGCGTATGGTCCGACCATACGCGTACGGTCGGACCATATGAGTATACGCATACGGTCCGGACCGTACGCGTACGGTACAAATACGCGTATAGTCTGGAACATTTACACACACTATGTCGCCCCATTCTTTTAACACAACAGTGTTGTGAAAAACGTTTTGTATCAATACACCGTATACTAGGCAGTATTCGAGGGATAAGAATTAATATAGATGTGGGATAATGAAGTAAGGGCCGCATACCTATCTATTATCAGTAAGAATTTCTCCTAATCGGCATGTCATAGAGACCTGGAACCTTCACCATTGCATTGACCTTTCGAATTTTCAAAGTCAACATTTAAAATATATCGGCAAAGGAATAACGAAGCAAAAAGATGGAGGCGGAAATTCTTAAATAATCCAAAAATGAAATATTCGACAAAACAAACGTGTAGTCTTTGAGTTTTAGCTTGAAAAGAATGTACAAAATGCTGCCACCGTTGTTGTTGTCGATGTCTTCATCAATATCAAAACAGATATCATCACCAGTGACATTACAAAAATAATTTATTCTCAGATATGTCTCTGGTTCCTATAATGACCAAAGATAGGATGTTTTATCTGTTTCGGAGAAATCTTTGTTCTTCTCAAGATCCACTTTCTTGTAGTTAATGCAATTATTAGCGAACTCTTTGAAATGTTTGTCGTTGTATGGACTGACTACTGTTGTTGATCATAAGACCTTTGATATGCAACTTGATCAATCAACTAAACTGCTCATGAGACCTATGTTATGTTTCAAAGACCAATGATGTGCTTCTAAAACCTTTGATATGGATCTAAGACCAAATGAATTGCTTTCAATACCTATGATATGCTACTTATATTTATTATATGTCCATACAGCATACGATATGCAATGAATAATTTGCTAGATTTTTAATTTTTGCGTAATGGGCGACATGTAAGTTGTTGTGGTTTTTTTCTCTTTTTCCTAGTATTTAATTAATAATGAAGGGATATGAAGTAAATGTAAATGAGACAAAATCTCCACAAACACATGGTAAAACCAAGCAATGGAACAACGCTTTTATTGTTGTTCTTCATCTTGAAGTCACCATGAGGCTTTCAACAATGAGCTTTACTAATACCTCATAGCAACTTTAAGACGGCCCTATCACCGGTTTGAGCGGGATTCATTGCTAATTTCTGAGCAACGCTACATCCATGTCTTTTTTCCTTTGATCCATGGGTGCGGGATCGTCAACAAACATAAACTTAACTGGCAAAGTGTTCTTACAATCCCTGTCATCCATTTCCTGACTAAAAGACTAATAAAAGACGATCACAACATTTAAACAACAGGGCACTCATCGAGTCAATTGTAAGAACACTTGGCACAATAAAATCCTGAGATGTGGGCACAATAAACAGATGGTCAGAAAAAGAATTTAAAAAATATAAAAAACAAAATTTGAAAGAGCGATAGTGCATCCATATGAGAAATTCTCTAAAGGACACGTACACCATAACTGAAATGTATATAGAGCATACATCTCTCTCACGGGGGATCTTTTTACAGATTCCACACTGCAGCAGAGACAAACTCCCGTCAAAAATTAACAATGAAGGGATATGGAGGAGTAAATGCAAATGAGACAAAATCTCCACAAACACATGGTTAAACCAAGCAATGGAACAACGCTTTTATTGTTGTTCTTGTCTTCTACGTAAATAAGATCATCATGAATGTAAATTTGACTCCAAAGTGCCTAAGTTTCCCTGCAAACATTCTACATAAGTTTTGTTGCTATGCCTATGAATATTGTTCTTACTCCAGATATGTGATGGTTGTCATATGATGTTATTGATGTTGCAATGTTTCAATCTGGCAAACCCCGGCGAAATCTAGTATCAAATTTTGACATTTTTTCCAGGCACCAATAAGATTAGACTTTAAAGCTTTTTCAAGCGATAAGACAATGCTTACTTTCTGAAGCATTTTATTGTGTATCTTCATTTATTTTTTAACCTTCTGAGTGCTTTTCTTTTGCTATGTTTCGCTTTTTACTTTTAAAAATGATTAATTTGATTTTCTTGAGATTTGGTATTCACCGTCAGAAACTTACTTACTCCTGGCGATCACCCACAAAAATCTGCTCATATTGTAATATTTGCTTAAATACCAAATTTAAACATGTTTTCATAGTTGCAGTTCTTAAACATCATTTAGAGCTTCAAAAATGAAGCGAAGAAACTTTCATAAGACACTGAAATAAGGTTTTTATTTCATAAACAAGACTGGCTGCTTAAATATTTGATTACTATCTGCACTTTTGTGCACGTTTCACACAAAAATTACAAATTATTTTGAAATAAAACTTATACATGGAAAATCGCTATTACATTTGCCGTAGAATAGGCATAAGCACTTTGTAAATAATGCAATATGAACACTAATATAGTTGAAAGATTCTCACCTTGTCATTTCTGAAGCGGGTTTGTTTACATATTTTTGGTAATCACCCACAATTAAGTTACTTATCTCGGGAATCACCTAAAATATTTTTCGAGCAGATTAGGCCATGTGATTTTGAACTGATATTGAATTTAAAATGAATAATAACATTGGATAAATACCGGAACGTACACAAACTGTTGTGAATTTTTTCAGCATGTCCGAGGAAGTTTTATTAGAATTATCTTACTGCGAGATAAATTACGAATCACCTTAGTGCGAGATTAAGGACGGATCATCTGTTTGTGAGATAAATGACGAATCACCTTAGTGCGAGATTAAGGACGGATCATCTGTTTGTGAGATTAACGACGAATCATCTGTTTGTGAGATAAACGACGAATCATCTGTTTGTGAGATAAACGACGAATCATCTGTTTGTGAGATTAACGACGAATCATTTGTTTGTGAGATTAAAGACGAATCCCCTGTTTGTGAGATTAACCATTGAAAATAACGACTTATGCTACCATTGTTATTCAAAATACGATGTTCTGTTTACCTGTCGACATTGCGATCCAGCAGGTCCATTTTGTCCGAAGTGTCGCAGTACTTTTCATTATTGTTTCGATTGTGAAATTATTTTCAACGACAACAACAAAGAAGCAAAACCTTCAAATATTCAGATGCGAGCAGTACACTTACACGAGGAGAATACCCGCAGTTTAACAGACCGGGAACATGACTTTGAAACAATTTGTCCAGTAGAGGAATACGCGTTGTGGGCATTTGACAATAGGCGCAAAGGAACCCCGTCGATTTTATTTATAATGCTTGGAGAAAACATAGAGTATAGAGAAGTGTTCCGTGCTGACCGTATATTTGAAATTTCATATTCTCAAAGTGGTTATCTATATGTAACGTTACAAAAAAAGATTGTACGAATCGATCTAAAGGGCAAAGTTGAAGAATTCGTAGATTGCTCGCCCTTAGCATGTTGTGGTTTATTTGCTTATGATTCAAGGGATGTCGAGGCAGGGATAATTGAAAACGAATTTGATGCCGATCCACTCCATAAAGTAGTAAAATATGACAAATCTGGCAAGAAAATATTAGAGTTTGAATACAATATAAAAGGTGAACCCGATTTTATAGAAACTTTACCACAATACATCACCGTGAATCTAGTAAATGGTGACATTCTCATACTAGACTGGAATGCAGAGGTACAAAACAGAATTGTCGCCTTGACTACCAAAGGAGATATACATTGGATATTCCATGGGATATTTGAGAAGCCAAATGATCATTTCGCTCCAAATAGTATATGTTGCACGGAGACTGGAAATGTTATTATTTTGCAGGAGCAGCTGGTCGTTCTGCAGCCAAACGGTACTATTTACACAACTTCTTTACTGTCAAATACACATTTAAGAAAAATCAGTTGCATTAATCGATTTCATAAAGATATATTTTTTATAACCAACAATAGATCTAAAATTCAAAAAGTTAGTATATCTGGGGTATGAACCTTTAGTTATCTTTTCAGTATGGGTAATGTCATTTGTTTGGCACGAAAATACATTTTGAATCTATCTATTTTGATTATTTTTAAAATTTAAAATTTAAATTTTATCGTGTACACATTTCGTAATCAAAGGGTTTTTATACAGAAAATTGAAGTGCATTGACATAAACAACAGAATTAAAATGTATGAGTCTTTAATACAAACAATCTGGCATGTTTTGAAATGACAAGACAAAACACCAGAAAAGGTAGTCATTTACCCTGGGGTGTGATACCTCTCCATAAGGGCGGTCGTCGACTAAGGACAGACCTTTGCTGTCTGGGATAACCATGGGATGACAACCCTTTGCCCTGGAGACATTATCAGCAATTGACAAGCATTTAGTGGCTGAGGTTTGACTTCAACAGATAAACAGATAAGGATAGCCCACAGCTTAAAAGAGATACCTAAAAAAGTGCTTACCATCAAATGAGTTGCACCTGTCTTTGACGGAGATATATGTTCAAGGAAGAAAATCAGCTGATGACAGATTTTCAAGATTTCAAGATTTATTGGAAAACACTCAGACACATACATCTAGTTGTAACAAGAGGTCAGTATCAACTTAATATTATATACTTTCAAAAACATGACAGACAAAATTAATATTATAATTTAGGTTAGTAAATACACATATAAAGTATGTAAACTTCAGGCAATTACACATAATCATAGAAATAAAGCTGCTTTTCGAATAAAGAATGATAATTTTTATATAATTGTGTATTGCAGAAAATTGGGCTGTATTCTCGACAAAAATCAGGTAAAGACTGGAATGTACTCTATGTGTCCATTCTTTGCTCTCATATTATTAGCAAATTTGAGAGTTCTTTTAAGGACAGAACTAAGATACGATTGGATCATCAGCTGACGACAGTTATTCATTTTTATACAAATAATTAGCTTAAGAAAGATCCAGCCTTCGAAAAAGGGGGTTCCATTAAAAAAAATAATAATAAATAAAAATGAATAAATAAATAAAACAGAAAAAAAACGGTTCCGGTCTTTCTTTTAATTTTGTCAATTTAATCGATTTTTGCGTTCAATTAATTCAGCACGAAACTTTTTTCCCCTAGAAAAGCAGAAAATTGGGGTTCCAATCCTAAGGTTCGTCGTCCGTCAAGTGTAACTCCTGAGAGCACTCTAACACTGTCGACAAGCGGATTATCGTAACTGCAATTACGACGATCTCAAAATGGCGACGTGAAAAAGCGGTAGATTTACATTCCCTTTTTATTCACTTTATACTCAATGACACACAACCATACTAAGCCATTGCAAAGGTCTTTTGACCAGTAATAAACTACTAACATGCTTTTTATCAACAATCATCCGTTTTGGAGAAATCGACTACTTAAGAAATAGGGAAGATCGTCGTAACGCCAATGTCGGATAATCGTAACTTTGAAAATTATTTAAAAATGATTATCCTAACTCAAAGAAAATGAATTAAGCCAGTATCATAACTCTCTAACTTACTACAGAAAATATGAAATGAAAATATCAATAGAAGTATAAAACCACTCATTAAAACTTCCTCTGATCCCGTATCTCATTCATCAACGATGGAATCCATTTTGAACTTCTAAAGAGCTTCAAATGTTTACTTCAATATGGATGCATTCTATTGATTGAAAGAGTTTAACGTCCAGTGAACAATATTTCAGCTATATCATGACCAAAACGAGTTAATCAATTTAAATAATTATAAGTAAAATAAATGAAGTTGGAGGGAGAACCGAGGCAACCAGTTTTGATTGTCATTGGAAAAGGGGAGAAATGGGTAGGGGCGGGAAATTTAGCCTGTAAGGATCACCAAATATTGTCATTTTTCATTCTCTTGTATAGAAAACTTTGGGATTTAGCTGTTGACCATTTAAAAAAAGGGCATAGAAACCAACCCATGAAAGAATTTTATGTATAAATAACTAAATACCGAAGTTACTGTGAATTTACTTTCTTTATATATAAATCATCTTTTGTCACAAACAGCCTAAAAAAATGAATAGGAAAATTTTTGTTATAGACATGTGTCGCTCAATCCTGACTTTTACAAAGAACTGTACTAAATAACAAAAAACAAAAGTTACTGGGAATTTAGTTTCTGCATATGCACATTTAGACAACTTATGTCAGCATAAAACGGCATGCGTGTCAGAGGTTAAAGGCAGAATGATAGTAAATAACTTTACTCGTAAGGAATCTCAGCACTCGGCATCCTTCGCAGATTACACGGTTTTATAAAATCTGCGCTCCCATCTTACAAATTGCAAATGGAAGGGTTCATACTCAATAATTTTCAAACGGAAGGGCACAGATTCCAAGTATTGGAATGGGGGTTACATTTCCAATTCCTGCTCCTATCTTTATGAGAGAGAGAACATAGTATTTTACGTAAATGTAAATCACTTACATTGTAGTAACATACGTGTAACCAAACTTTAGAGAGGACGAACTTGAGATAGTACACAATGAAATAATCATATGATTTAATCCCGATTCTTTCTCTGGCTATAACTCTTACCGTTCCCCTGACTAACCCTATCCCTGACACATGTCTCTGCCCTGACTATACATAACCATTTCCCTAAAAACTATAACCCTTTCCTGAATTTACCACTAACCTCAACTAAAACCCTAACTCTTTATTAAATTGGTTAAATATAGTCCAAACACTTCCCCTAGGTATAACTATCACATTTCTCCTGGCTATAACCCTAACCCTAACAATCTGGCATATTTTGAAATGACAAGACAAAACACAAGAGAAGGCAGTCATTTACCCTGGGGTGTGATACCTCTCCATAAGGGCGGTTGTCGACTAAGGAGAGACCTTTGCTGTCTGGGATAACCATGGAATGACAACCCTTTGCCCTG
>MJUU01048729.1:0-11857 GCA_002080025.1 Modiolus philippinarum | reverse complement strand
CCTGGCATATCTAAAACTGCTATGATTTACACCTAGCATCTGGAACATGCATTAAACACAACTAAAGGCGTTCGCGCACAAATTTTACCATGACTACCATGTACGTCCTACGACATGCGGCAAACAAGAGTGGTAGGTTCCCTCATATGAAGTTACTACGTATGTAGAAAGTCAAACTTTGGGAATAAGCACACTTGTTTATCATCGATTTTTTCGGAGACACGGAATCGAATCTAAAGGTAGAATGGAAGAAATTAAAAAATCCAGTTAGTGAAAATGTTTGTTCCTATAGATTTAAATACTAAAAGAATGGAAGATAGGTAGAATTCTAAACAATAAGAAGTGTTTGAGAATTCAGGAAATTTACCACTATAGAATAAAACATTATTGAAATCCAAAAGGTGAAAAGGTTTGTCCTAATCGAAACATATTCTGAAGTATGGTTGCTATGAAGAATTCGAAAAAATAAGTGGTCTGTCAAGATATTTACTAAAATTGGAATTACATTTCAGAATTCTTAGTATTTTGTTTATCCAAACACTTGCCAGAATATAAGATTATTTCTATTTGTGCTCTCCTAATTACAAATCAAATAGGTCACTAGGAGGTCACTATGAGCAACATGTATGGCCAGTTTTGGTTCAGATTTACTGCAATATCATTTGTATGTTCATATATTACATTGCAATCGATTGAGAATATCCTTCCACAATTATTTTTCTCTATCCCTTTTTAAAATTTCTTAGTATTTGGATCAATGAATAATGACTGCCATACTGCTTAATTTTATTGCTCAGTATTATCTTATCTAAAAAAGAAATTATAAGGTTTACGGTTTGAGTCTAAGTAAGGCTAAGGCTAAACAAGTCACAGTTCACCTGAAGCATTTTTGATGTAAATTTTAATTTCCTACTCCGAATATCCATATCCATATGAAAAGAACAGTAATTGTTTAGGGAATGTCACTTTTGTATGCATGATTTATAATTATGTATTATTTTAGGCTCTCTGGTTAAAACTCAGTCATACACTTTGGTCACTTCGCTAATATCCATATTGTTTTCCGTCGTAAATCGGTATGATTATCGTTCAGCGTTCTAAACGTCAATATGGAGTCTATCAAGTCGTTCTAGACGACCTTTTGGAGTCTGTCGAGTCTCAGAATAGTATAAATAACCGCATTTAGCTCCCTATGGTACAAAGTCATCTTAAGCTTCTTTAAGCTACAACTAGGCAAAACGAGGCCTGTGCACGCTTGACAGCAACTAGATTGAATTTCAGATTTCAAGGTCGGTACAATTCAAGCGTTAGACCAAAATTAAAATATTGTTTGGTTTCACCTTACCCTTCCGACCATGAAAAAATGGCCCTACTCAAATAATTTTATTGACTTCTCAGATTTTTTTTAATCTAATTAGGATTAAGAATAGTAATTTCTAATCTCTTTTTAGTAAAAATTATATAAAAAAATTACTTCTACCTACCTACTCAACAGTATTAAGTAGGTTGGGTAAGGGGAAACAAACATTCTTTTAATTGTGGCCTTAAAGTTGAGTCACTGACTCCATTAATTCGATCGAGTCTCTAATGACGACAAGGGATATTTAATTTAAGACTTGCCGTTACCAACTAAAACTAGAGTCTCAATATATATAAAGATATAGAATTAAAAGCATAGTCCATCGGCTAGAATAACCCCCGAACACCTCCCACTTCCAAACCCCACCTTTTTTTTAAGCCCGCATACATCCCCTCTTCAAAATGAAACATGTTAACACGAGCATTACCAGCACGCAATGGTGGAATTTTTAGACCCACCTACCGAAATTTTGGAAAATTCACCAGTTTCAATTTATAAGTTTTTCTTTCAGTTGCTTCAAAATGTTGACCAACTGCTTCCCAGTTATAAAAACGAGGTATCAGATAGTAGCTTATTGTATCAGTTTTACAAAGAATTCAAGTTTTTATAATTTCTATGCCCAATTACACTCGAAGAACCCGAAGTGCATCTCATTTCCCGATTCTGAAATATAAAACATGTTAAGAGTATGTTTACTAATTTTAAGTGGCCAAAATTTTATTTCAAATAAACAAAATACATGGATCTTTGAATATTTTCGTTTTTGAATAAGTTTTGTCTTTCGTTTGCCAAAAATAATTTTTTTGTAATCAAATATCATTTAAAATGGGTATCAGATGAAAGCTTATTATATTTGCTTTACAACCATTACAATTAATGGAGGTTTTAGGTAATATAAATATCAAACATCAATAAAACTTACCCCTACCCCAACAAAACTCTGAAATTGCCAATTTTTTGTCTAGTTTTGCATAAAAATAACCAAAACACGCAAAATGTGTGTTATATTGGACAATGTTATGATTTTGTATTTTAACAGCAATTTGTTGACTTAGTCTCAAAATTTTGCCCAAAATTGATGAAAAATGGGAATTTCTGAAATTTCAGAATTGTCCAAAGTTCACTGTTAAATCGTTATATATACCTAATCTGGAGGATATATCTGCAACTATGTCAATTAATTGTACCATGCGACACATTTGATGTCTTAAAACATTGTTAAGAAAAACAATGAGTGTTTATGTGACTCTGAATACAGAAAATCTCACCCCTACCCAACAAATTTTCCCTGAAATTTTCAATTTTTGGTCTATGTTCGCATAATAATAACGAGAACACGCAAAAAGTGTGATGTATTTGACAATGTTGCATGAATAATAACATCATGATTTGGTATTTTAACAGCAATTGGTCGACTACAACTCAATATTTCTCCCAATTTGATGAAAAAAATGGAATTTGCAACATTTCAGATTTGTCCGTATTTCACTGATAAATCGCAATATACATCGGTAAACGAATACCGAAACAAGAACGAGGAGAGGGGAAGTTCTAACATCATAAATCCAAAATCACGGCAAGTCATAGCAACACGAATTGAGACAGAATGACAAAGACATAACTAATAAACAAAAATGAACAAGAACGCCATAAAACTAAAGCACCAGCAGTGTGGACACCTATAAAAACTGAGGTATCATCAGGTGCTCCGGAAGAGTAAGCGCGATCTTCTCCACGCGTGGCACCCGTAACACTGCCAGTGAAAAATCCGGTTTTGTCACAGTCGGTGTTAGTCAGTCCGGTAACAAACTTTGAATCTAACAGAAATATTGTAATGGTCTGTCAAATCGTGGTGACGACCGTAAAACTTCTGTAGTGAGAATTGCAACAGTGACTGAAAATACTCTTGATGTATAAGTTTTTGAGACAGTAATTTCGCTCTGTTGACAAAATCGCTGTTCAAACTACAGGCACGGCAATATTGAATGAGTTGTGAAATGTACACGCCATATGCCGGAGAAGTGGGAATATTACTGCTCAAAAACAGGAAGTCCACTATTGGAAAGTCGAAATCATCACGCTTGTCGAAAAGTTTTGTTTTCAGACGTCCAGAGTTGTCAATGTAGAGGTATAGGTCCAGGTATGATGCTGATGATGGTGTCAGTGGTCTCTTTAATTTCGAGTTCATTTGGGTATATAAGATGAAGTTATCCTTAAATTGAGGTTTGTTCGATGAAAGAACATCATCAATATAACGGAAACTGAAATTAAAGGATTTGGCTAGCTTTTTGCTTTTTTTCTGAACTAGCCCTTGAATGAACCTGGCTTCATACGAATAAAGAAACAAATCTGCTAAAAGAGGCGCAAAATTAGTCCCCATAGGTATCCCTATTGTCGGCTGGAAAACTTGTCCTCCAAATTCTTCAACTATGAAAAAGAAAGGAAATGGGGTAAATGTCAAGGAGACAACATCCCATATCAAGGTTAAAACGACCCAAAACAAATCATCTAGGGGTCACCGTACGGTCTTCAACACAGTGAGGAACCTCACACCATATAGTAAGCCCTAAATGGCCCCAAAAAGCTAAAAAATGAATAAATCAATGGAAACAAACCACATCCAATAATCCAAACATCAAGAAACTAAAATTTTAAAAGAAGACAAGGACAAGCCAATGACCAACATATTCCTGACTTGGGACAGGTGCAAAAATTGCGGTGGGGTTAAACTCGTTTTCTTGGATCCAAATCTTCCCCCTATTTGTGGTGAATGGCTAAAAAAATACACAAAAAGACTCACAGTAAAAATCAAACTAGAAAAAAAAGTCCAACTTATCAAGACGAGTACCCTTACAATGAAGTACATAAAACATAAAGACAATATACACAGGTACTGTCCGGACAAATGCTCGCAGTTACTGACTGCTAGCTAAGGACATTCCGTTGACTATGATATCAAGCCTTCTTACATATGAAACTTCAATTGAAATACTTCTAAATAGATTTTGTATAACAACATCATCAATTATATATTGTGCAATGCCAAAATAATACTGCCAATATGAAAAATTATTTAAATTTAGTTATGGTATAAAGCATTTAGGAGATAATCGATATTTTTGCCAACAAAAACCAGAAGTAAAGATTTAAAAACAAGCTGTATTTATATCCTTTATGAATAAGTTTGTTCAAAGGATTAATAAGTTTGGAAGGACAATTATTGAATTTATGCGCTTTGTAAATGATATTACCATAGAAGTTTGGATGTGAAATGCCCTGATGTATAAGAGCCCTGCATGTAGAACCAAATTTTCTTAATAAGTCAATGTATCTATAATAAAATTTAGAAAAAGTTGTTATCAATTTACGATATCTAAACCTTGATGCAGAGGTTTTTCAGTAAGACAAAGATTTTGCTCGTTGAAGTCAGAAACATCACTCAAACTCGTGCTTATCGAACAAGTAAAATGTAGACCCCTTATGAAGGGGCTAACGGAACTTCGCCGTCAAGATGGGGAAAATTGACTATAGTGAAGGAGAAATCATCTCTTTTATCATAAACCTTATATGTCAATCAATCAAGAATTCCAGCATTGCAATGACATCCTCCGTATACTTTTTATGAGAATCAGTGTGATGTTTAACAAATTAGGCCCCATCTTTACCTACCACTAAATATTAATATCTTCTTTCACCCTTTTTAGTACAGAAAGACGTAAGTCCCGGAGTACTGACTTTATCTTATCGTGTGGAAGAGTAGTATAGAGAGTAGAAAAATCAAATGTTTTGAGACTATTGCAGTGGTTGAGTTCAGTTGAAGATAGATATTCTAAAAAGTCTTTTGAGTTTTTGAGAATCCACATCTGATTCACTCCACTTGTTGAGTAGACTTTATCACTATATATCTTGAGGCTATCTTTGACTTCAGTAAGTAATGAAATGAGGAGCTTAGAAAGGGGTTGTGTTGAGCATTTGGCAGACCAAGCAATGCATCTCTGTTTGTGAGGGAATTTATGTAATTTAGGTACCCAGTAGATACAAGGCAGGTTGTTGTTCTCTTCACTCAAACTGATACCAAAGGAAGACAATACTGATTTGTGATTGTTTAGTATGTCCTCCCTTGGTATGGTGGAGAGTTTGTATGTGGGGTTGCCAGGAATTGTCAATGCCCATCTCCTTCATTAAGCAGGCAATGTAGTGTCTTTTGCAGATAAATGTGATGTTGTTTTGGGCCTTGTCAGCGGGTACGATGACATAATGGTCATAGAGGAAGGACAACGTCTTTTCTATCTCGAGATCATCGAATATGCTTTTTGAATTGGGCTCATGGTTGTCTTTACAGCCAATTACTCATTGGACCTGATCCAGTCGGACAGTGTTCCAACCTTTTCCCCTCTCTCTCTTAGCCCATTGTTTTGTATATTCCTCAACTGCGTCCATCAATATTTTAAAGTTATGTTTCCAATTGATGGTTTTGGGTTCACGATATTTTGGACCTTTTGTGAAGAGATCACGCAGCTTCTCGTTGCTTACGATGTCGAGGTCCCCTGTTATAACGTGACCAGCAGGAGCGTATATTAATGTGGAAGAGAGTCAAGAACAATCAGGTGGTTTTGGATTTTAAGTCACCAATTTGGACATCCCGCAATTCCCGTTTTGATTGAAGATGCTAGTTGCAATTGGTTTTGTATATGTATATGTATATGAGGAATTGGTTGATCTTTAAAGTATGGTAGTATCTTGGCGGCAACATGTTTATTATGAAGAATATTGCCAAGATTGATGGCATCTAAGCCTTTGTTTGTAAACTTGAGTTTTAAGAATGAACGACGTTCTTTTTCATTAGCAGATGTACTGACAGGTTTAAATAGTCTGTGATGAGCAATATCTAGGACAATTGCAGTTGATTTGTATTCATGTGACGATGGATCTGTCACGGAAGAATTTAAACATATTTTTTTAAATGAATGTAAATTTGAATGGGGTAAAGAGTATAGCTTTGTGCGTATGTGATGAATACCTAGGGGCATTCATATATGGTACAAAATGTAGAAGACCCGTATTTGAAAATTTAATGCAGATTTGGGTCAATGTAATGTCGTTGCCCATAACTGCGTTGACGGCGTTGGCTTCCATTCAAGATATTCAATATATGTCAAATGTATAGAATATATCTGCAGATATACCAATCAATTGTTCTAAGCGATACACAAGTTGTCTTAAAACATTTTTTTAGAAAACCAAGGAGTGTTAAATGTGACTCTAAATACCGAAAATCCTACCCCTACCCACATGAATTTTCCCTGAAATTTTCAAATTTTGGTCTATGTGCGCATAAAAATAACCAGAACACGCAAAACGTGTGTTATATATGACAATGTTGCATGAATTACATCATGATGTGGTATTTTTATGGTCATTGCTTGATTAAAACTCAATTTTTCTCTCAAAATTGATGAAAAAATGGAGAGTTTCAACATTACAGATTTGTCCATAGTTCATTGTTAAATCGCAATATATATCAAATCTATAAAATTTATCTGCAGATATGCCAATCAATTGTTCTAAGCGATACACTTGTTGTCTTAAAACATTGTTTAGAAAAAACAGGGAGTGTATAAAGTGACTCTTATTACAAAAAGTCTTACCCCTACCCCAACACATTTTCCCCAAAATTGTAAATTTTTTGTTTATGTAGGGATAAAAATAACCACTACATGCGAAATCTGCTTTGCATATAACAAACTGTATGAATTATATAATGATTTGGTTTTTTTAAAATCCCACTTGTCAGCTTAAACTCAATATTTTGTCCAAAATTGATGAAAAATGGAAATTTTTAGCTTTGAGATTTGTCCAAAATTCACTTTTAAATCGTTATATGTGGCAAATCTGGAGGATTTATCTGCAGATATGCCAATTTTATTTTATTTAACCGATACATAGGTTATCTTAAAACACTGTGTAAGTAAACAAGAAGTGTTCATTGTGACTCTAAATACCGAAAATCTTAACCCTACTCCATCAAAATTAAACTTAAAAATCCCCAAAATATGCCTGTCTTTACATATATATGAACAAACATACTTTTGTGCAAAAGATGCATTTAATATATCGTATTATGTAATTTTAACGCCAAAATATGGATAAAATTGAATATTTTGGACGATTATCGTGAAAAATGCGAATTTCCAGTATTTCAGAATTTTACGAAATTCAAAGTTGAATTGTTGAATAACTGCCCATAAACCACGCATGATCTTATTTGTGATATATGGTAGTCTCTGTGTATTTTGATGTTTGAAAATGATATGTCATTGGACCTTTAAACAATGTTCAAGCTTTTCAAGCTGAATAAATTGAAATAAATTGTGTTGAATATGTGTGGTAAGGAGTAATATGTTTGTAATTTATGAGATTGTAGTTGGTCTAAAATGTTTAAAGGCATTCTTTCTAATTGCTAAGATATAATGAAACGATGTTTTATCAGCATTTTCAAGTGATATATCAATTCCATGAAGTATTTGCATCTCATTGTCAAAACAGCAGAAATTTTGAAAAACGGAACATTCTCATTTTGCATACAATTGCGGACAGAAAAGTCAATAAAAGACCTTTTAAAAAATTGAAATCTACTTAAATGATCTTCTGCATCTCAGCTTTAGTAAAATACACACTAGAATTCCCATTAAACATTATCTTTTTATCATTTGGAGCCTGCATATTTCAAATTTTCCCTTAATTTTTAGGGGAGGGGTGCTAATTTGGACATTTCATACATCTGAAACTAAAATGTTTGCAAAAAATTTGTTGCTAACATATCATTAATTATTATTGCATCTTCAATTATTAAATTTATATTCAGATTTTTACGACCCTTGAGTCAAAAAGTCGAAATTGTGAAAAAATCTAAAATTCCGAAAATTAAAAATTTTATGGACTTTAATGGTTTCATTTTCCAACATTGTATTACAACCGATAAATTACGCATAAAAAATAGATGAAATAACGAGTGATGTTTATCTGAAAGGAATTGACAGCCTGAAATTGTCAATTTTCGCAATTTTTTGCAGGGGTAGGTGTACAAACTACACTTGGCGTTATATTCGCGGTACTGGGAAATTCCCTAAACCAGGATCAAATTTTGAACATGGTGGAAGTAGTCAGGTTTCCTGCAAAACCTGAGTAGTACTGAAACTTAATAAATTCCAAAAAGCACAACTTAATTCATATCGTAGAAGGGTAAGTTACAGATTTTTACTGTTTGGATTACACATGTTTATCATTGATTGTCAGCAAGTTCAATATTTGTGTTAAATTTTTTCTTCGTTATGTGTGCAAACTGCACTATCTTGTGTCGAGGTGCTGGGAAACTCACTCACTAAGGACAATTTTTTTTAATCATTCTTGAAATAGAACAGAAGCGAAATAATTCAGAAAAGCATTACTTAAGTTATATTCTAGCTTGAAACTCGTATCATCATTGAGTATGCATATTATTTAGGTGTATAATTTTGAGTTATGTCCTGTTTTGAAGATTCACTTAATGTTTCTTTTCGTTTGTTGTCATTAAGTTCAATATTTGTGGATTAATTCTGAACGGTTACAAAAGCTGACCTAGTTCAAATATGACATATTTTTGAATGTTACGTACATGTATTTGCTTTGAAGCAAAATTATTATAATCATACTTAATGTTTTGCTCTTTTTAATAATAGTTAATCTCAGCTAAAGGTGATTATAATTTATTATTTTGATTATTAATATAATTATAATGACCAGGGCATTTTCATAGTGTTATATATCTAACGTTGAAAGGAATACTTCATCACTGGGCATAGGAGGGCAAAATGGTAAATTATATTTGTTTATCACTATTAATTTGTTAAAAAAGGCTAATGTAAAAAAAAATCTATCAGCAGGTTAAGACTCATTTTTCTTTATTTAATAATTCAGTAGATTTTTTTATATGAAAATGAGCAACAAAGTATAAATAGATAAATAAAAATAATGATAATATATTTGTGTTGAGAGTGGGAAATTAAAATCTTGCTTGAATAATTGTACTTACGAAACATATGAGGAATAGGAGCAGGATATTTAGCGAGAAAAGCATTGGAAATACTAGACAAAAATATCAGGAAAACAACATCAAAAGTAATTAAAAAAAAAAAAAAAAAAAAAAAAAAAAAAAAGAAAAAAAAAAAGGAAAAAAAAAGGAAAGACAATGAATATAAGAAACAGGGATGGGAAATATACCCACCTACCATGTAAAACATGGATAACAGAATCCACCTGCAATGGCTGAAAATTATAATTACATGCAACAATCTACCAGGGAACTATAAGAAAAAACACGTTTAAGACAAAAGACAAACGTAGACAACGATAGGAACTCGGGACTGTCGGACTTGGTACCGACACAAGCAAAAGCCAGCGGTAGGGTTAAATCGGTTTATCTCCTTTATCTGTACTGTTTCCCTACAGTATAAAAACATTCGAATAAAACCCAATACAGATAGACTACTAACTCCATGACCACAATCTTTAAATTAGAGAAAAAGACAATACGTAATTTTGATGGGCCAAGGGATGCCCGCCGCTAAACTGCCGGCTAGCTCAAGGAGCCTACACTGTCGCACTACGGAAGAATGATCAAACTCAAAACTTCCAGAAGGGTTTGGTCAAGAATCATCATAAATTTCAGTAGACATCGGCAGTATCAGTGAGAGGCCAGTATGTGTGCAAAATTTTCTAGTCACTAGGTCTCAAAGCTGATTTAACGGATTCAAGCAAACATCTTGTCGATATCCTCTATTAAGTAAAGAATGTAATTAAGTTACCTCCCAGCTTTTCTGGACTTTCAATCAATTTCTGGCATTTTTTAACAACGTTTCCGTAAAAACGAGGATTAGAAATGTCCTTAGTAATAAGCTTTTTCGAGTAAAGCCATATTTAGATATCAAATGTTCATGTCTATTATAAAACTTCTCAAATGTATTCAACAACTGATGAAATCTGTTACCCTGTTGTAAAAGCTTGGCTGTGATAGTACGGTTACGTTCATTGAAATCATCAAGAGTAGAACAAACTCGTGCGAATCGTACCAGTTGAGAAAAATACACAGGATGGAGATCGAGGAATGTCACCGTCAAGAAAAGGAAAATTAGTAACAGTGAACTCAAAACCATCCCGTTTATCATATATTTTATTTATTATTTTACCGGAGTCAATAATAGTTAGATCCAGAAAAGGGCAGTATTTGGAATCATTAATAGCCTAATTTAATAGATACAAGTTATTAAAATGACTATATAACTACATACTCCGCATATTTTTTTGGAACATCCTGTCAGTTTATCTAAAAATAAATTATATATTGTGTAACAAGAAGCAGTTTAGTCACACCATGGAGATATAAATATATGTCAATACCTTCATGGTCATACAGATTATTATTTTCATTCTATCAAGTAAAAATAAGTTTGGTGTTAACTGTTATGATTTTTTTTAATAAGGTCATTTGTATATTTTGATTTTTCCCGATTTACCCTTATTTTGGCTGAAAAGACTATTTGTCGAAATGACCATGTATCTAAATAACGCAAATAAACTGAACATTTCGATATTTTGAGGTATCTCTATAACGCAAATTTATATATTTTTGGTTCTATTTCAGGCTCGTTGCCATAACCTGTCCTTTTTAGGGTTATTGCTGCTGTCAATCTGCGTTGTAGTATTGTCTCAAACTCTAGACAGACACAGAGGACGTAAGTTTATATTTGGGCGAACTCGATTAATTATTCTAGTCCCACGCAACTTTCAATTGCCAAAACTTGGACCCGACCCTAGTGAAAAAGTATGTGGTTCAGATAAAGATTGTATGAATAACCCAATCTGATAGCTCCAATTTAAAAATACCAACTCTGAAAAGATCTAATAATTGGAAATTACCATCCAATCAGAATACAGATTACAACTTCAACCGGAAATGACTCTTCCATTCCTTGATGAATCTATAATTCCAAATGAAATACTCTCTATTTTGTGTTTTTCATTAGATACATGTTTTTTTATCATCTTTGATGAAGTCTTCAAGATATTGAGAAACAACTACATAGTTATATCTTGTAATACAGAGAAATTAGTTTCCTGTAAATGAGCATCGCTAGCCACTTTGCATAACTTTATTTAACAAAAAAAGTCAGCAAATCGAACCAGCATATAAACTGATTTCACAAATGAATAGTACTATGGAAAACATAGATAAACATCATTGCATTCTAGGAATTATTTTATGGAGGGGTATTTCCGCCACCAGAGAAATGCTATGCTGTAAATTTTATCTTCTCTTTTTATTGTTTTCACTTTCCTTATCCATAATTCTGCATTTTCTATATTTTATATTATAGATTCTAGGATATTAATTTATCATATTTTATATTCCTGCTTTAAATGTTCCTATTTAATCCCGACTTCTGCAGTTTTTATATTTTA
>MJUU01048728.1:101582-113508 GCA_002080025.1 Modiolus philippinarum | reverse complement strand
GTTTTTTGAAAACCTACGGCTTTTTGCCATAGTTAACTACTACTGTCCACGTGATACAAAACCGTTTTGCTGTCACATTTACATCTTTCCTCTTTTTATACGTTATATATGTGACGAAATTTAATTTATAATGTACCGGGTATTTGTGTTTGGTCAAGACGGCTTACTTTTGTTATTTTTGAAACTGAGTCGAATTTCAAAAAGATATCAAGATGTACCTTTGTTAACGGGCAATTTTTGTGCTATTTCTTAGTTATTTTCAACAGGAATTCCGTTCAAAGATTCTGGTAGTTCAAGTTATAAAAAGGACGACTGGACGGGTTGCTACCAAAAGAATAATTCATTTGCCTACAATAAATCTCCTACGCATTTATAGTGTTTATATTTGCATTGCGCTTGTTTTCAAATAAGTTTCCTTCGATTTGTTTCAAAAGGTTACCTGTATGGTCCCTCCTATTTGTAAGAAAAAGTTATGATGATTTGCTACTGGATAAGTCAGGGACTATACATTATAGGGATTAGCAGGGACTATATATACGAATGTAATGTATAGTCCCTGGATAAGTTTGAATAAAAAACATGCAATGCACTTTACCCAGTCTGCATGGTACAAACTTTGATTTATAATAGATTTTTGGAAATTTATACCAAAAACTACAAGTTGCTGAACTTAATCATTTTAATATCAGGTAAAATAAAACGTTGCATATTGTTTGTGTAGCTTACTCACCTCCCTTGAGGATTGCAAAGCTTCAAATCAAATATATATATGCCTTCAAGGTTTTCAAACCTGAACCCTCTAAAGACTTGCAAATAACTTAATACCGGAGTTACTGTGAATTTAGTTTCGGCATATGCAAATAATTAAAAACCATACCCTGTCAGAGACATACAGGTCTTATGCAGTTTTTATGGTTGAAAGATCAATAGTGCATATATACGAAATGTAAACGGTTTCTGGATTTTCATCATTATTTACATCATTTTTTCATCATCAAATGGGATAATAAATCTAGGTGAAACCGCAGTAGTTAGAATACCGAAGAAGGAATAGGGGATGTGGAGATTAAAAAATCAAAGCCCAGAGACAGGACAAAAATCGAGAAAACAGAAAAACATAGAAATGAGCCAAAAAAAAACACGGAAATAAAAAAACAAAATATTCAAAATTACGCTTACAGTGTGAACTCCATAATAAAAACCAGGAGTTAATCATATCTCTGAAATTTTCAGCATGTTCTGAAGTACATGTATAAACAAATACACAAAATACAAATAAGCATATTTTGTATTAAAATTCCTTTCAACAATTTCGATTTTCCTCATAATTATAAATGAACTGCAAAATGACCAATTTGAAAACAATAGGAGATTTGCTCTTGACAATTATGGACCCCTTTGACAGCCGTTAAGTTAAAGAATTATGGCCTTTAGAAATTTTAAACGAGTGTAGTTACCAATAAATTTTTAACATTTAAAGATAACGTCACTTTCTCATGGTATGACGTTGCACTAAAGTACATTACAAAAACGGGATAACAGTAAACCTACAATGGCCGAAAACTACAATCACATGCAACAATTTACAAGCGAACTGCACTAGAAAAAACAATAATGAAGACAAGACAAACATAAATGACGATAGAAACTCGGGATAGCCGGACTTGGTAGCAAAAGCCAGTGATAGGGTTGAATCGGTTTATGGGTACCTAAACCTCCCCTTTCTCTGCCCCATTTCCCTATATATAATAAACATGCGAATAAAACCAAGTACAGGTGGACTACTAACTCAATGATCACTGTCTATCTTGGAAAAGAAAAGCATATGACAAAACGTAATTAAGAAAGGTGGGTCAAAGAGTACTCGCCGCTAAACTGCTGGCTAGCTCAAGGAACCTAGTTTGCTGGTAAAACACTGTCGCACTACATGTATATATAAATTGCACATTCATATCATTTTACATACATTGCAAAAATTTTCTCCAATTCTCTTCAATAATCTTACAATCTTGAAAGTATTCTAAAATTACTCCTTTCTATTTTCTACTTATTTTGTACTATTTTTTTCATTAATGTAGAATGTAGAAAAGATATCAGGAAACATTTACAATTGCCGAAAATTACAATCACGAACCACAATCTACCTGTGAACTGCACAAGACAAAACAATAAATTGGCAAAAGACAGACGATATGAACTCGGGACAGCCGTACATGGTACCGGAACTACCAAGAGCTAGCGGCAGGGTTAAACCGGTTTATGGGTACCTACCGAAACCTCTTCTTTCTCTACCCCGTTCTTTATAGTATAATAAACATGCAAATAAAACCCAACACAGGTATATAGACTATTAACTCCAAAACAACAATCTTGAGAAGGAAAGAATCAGACAAAACGTTATCGAGGAGTGCTCGTCGCTAAAGAGCCGGCTAGCTAGGGAGCCTAGTCTGTCGGTAAAACACTGTGGCAATACGGATTAGAAATAAAATGCAGAACATCCCGAAGAGTTCGGTAAAGAATCATCTTGGATTTCAATAGATATCAGCAATATCAGTGAGAGGCCAGTATACCTGTAAAATCTCCAGGTCATTGAATCCCATGCAAAGCCAATTTAACGGAATCATGAAGAATATCCTTGTTTATTCGTTGATAATGAGATATTAAATGATTTATTCAGTAACAGTCAAAATATCTTGAACCACCACCTATCAATTGGCAAAAACAATTCTAAAACTTTGACAGACGCAGTTGATGAATATCTGACCGGTCCAGATCTATATCGCCATTTATTTTGGCTCAGACTCGTGATCCTGATAACACAAAAGCAACACATTTGAAGAATCCCTTGTAGTAAAGGCAGTGTCAAATTCCACGAAAATTATATTACTGCATCCGCTGACAATGCCGTAACAACATCACAAGCTAGAGATCTGTACTCGTCACTACTGATAAGTCATTTGATAACCCAATTCACAAACAATCATAGGAAGAAGACATCTTTAATATCACAAAACGTTGCTCTCTTCTTTTGGCAGCATTGTTAGAGATGAAAGCAACAACTTGCAACGTAGCTAAATCCGAAATTTTCAAGAATTTTTGTGGTACTGATTCTAAAATTGAAGCAGAGATTAGACAACGATACGTATCGATACGCTAGACTCCGTATCGGTATACCTAGTTTGTTGAAAAATATCGCGATATATCGATATATCGGTGTATCGTTACAACCCTAGTAGCTAATGGGTACTACATAAACGCCCTTGTACAAACAGAGATACATAATTGTGTTTGTAAAATACTAAAAAACCATTTCAATGCTCCTGACTTATCGAAGTCAAGATGGTCTTAAGAAGTTTATTCCACAAGTGGGTTGAAAAAGGTGTAGACATTTATCTTCAACTGAACTTCGATGTACTGCAACAGTATGAAATATATATTTTTAGACACTACATACCACTCTCCCAAATGTGAATAAAACCTCCAGATTTAACTTCACAAGACTGCGGTAAAAATGTTTTTCAAATGGAAGACAAGTGTTCCAGCAGATTAAAGGAAACATTTTGGGAACTAATTGTGTGCCACTTGCAGTCCATTTATTCCTTTATTCGTAAGAAGCAATTTTCATACAAAGGCTAGTTCCTAAAAATCGAAACTTAACTATATTTATATAGGTAGAAACAGGAAACACTTACAATGGTCGAACATTACAATCACATGCCGCGATCCACCAAGGAATCACACAAGAAAAACAATAAAAGGACAAAAGACAAACGTAAACAACGAAAGGAACTCGGGAAAGTCGGACTTTGTACCGGCACTGGTAAGAGTTAGCGGTAAGGTTAATGCGGTTAATACATTCTTGTAGACTATTAACTCCAAGACCTCAAACTTGAACGGGGAAGATTGAAACAAAACATGAGTTTGAATATTGTATCAGAAACTTCTACACCGAGGTTGTGTTCAATCATTATTGGTAGTGTTATCACTAACATTATGTTTCTATTTGACAAACGAAAATAGACATTTTTGAGTAGAGCCAGAGTATATAACTGAACTGACAAACACCGACTATGAAAACACAGGACTTTTTATTGCCAGTATGACGGTTTCAATAATTAAACAAAATAGCCATAAAAATAAAGCAGTAGGAAAAAGAAGGAAAATGGAGAATGTGTCAAAGAGACAACGACCCAAAGGGGAGTAATAACAAGTAGCACATAAAGGTATCAGTATCACCGGATGCTCTACATGATGAGATTTGTCTAACTTTTCGAGCATCCGATGGTACCTTTGTTGACATTCACACAGCTATTGCTTCATTTCTATGACTATTTTGTTTATTTGTGTTTCAAATTTTCTCAATTTTCATTGCCTCTATAATGCTATATTATTTTGAAGCTTTAATTTTATATTTTTCCCTGCTCTACTTTCTCCCTCGGTTGTTGTTTCTCGATGTTTGTTACATGTTGCTACTCTGATAACAACAGGCCAAAAATCAAGATAAGATAGGCAAACATCGGTATTCATCTTAAACAGAATTTTTGAAAATAAGAAAAAAATACATATGTTGCAGGAAAACTTGACTTACCGTGTGGATTTGTATAATCGTGGATGTTTCTTCGAGATATCCGGTAAACTTGTAACATCATCATTAGTTTCAGGACTGTCAGATTTAACAAAATCCAATCTGAAGTCCTCAGTAAGAGATTGAACCCGTTCCCTCATTTTCATATCATTTAAAACTTTGACCGGTCGCAGTCAAATTTTGTCCTTTTTTTAGGTTCTTTTTCAACTTTTTTCAAAATCAGATTTACACACTAAATTTAATGGTGTAGTATGTTGCATTATCTACTTCATAATTCCCTTTCTTATCGAGTTACATTTTTCGTTACTTTATATATGTATATAACAATATACTTTAAATTTGTTCAACAAAAGGGGTCAAATGTCAATAAGTAAAATCAATCAAACCAGGCATATCATCAAAAGACATGAACTAAGATTTTACACAAATCCATATCTACGGGAGATTAAAATTTATAAACCCTCATTGGAAGCTGTAAACACTGATATCAAAATTGATTTTCAAACTAATCAATAATTTTATTTAAGAAGACAAATAGACAGTGTATTTAAAATCTTCTAAAAGATGTTGGTTATTGAAAAATCTATTAAGTCTTAAATGAGAAAAAAAATATAATAAAGCGAATATCAGTACATTGGTTTCAGATATGTTGAATTTATTTTGAATCTATGATTAACATTTTGTACCTTATCGTGCTATATCTTACAAGACAGGAATATTTCATATAATAATATAGACAATGGATAAACAAGGAAAGGGGAGACCAATGTACCTTGCAACTATTTATTAAATTACTACAGCTTTTTGACAGGGTAGCAACTGCTAATATATCTCAAATTTGCCATCCCAGTACGAATTGCTGCCACCAACCTAAAGATTGTCGTAACTGACAATGGAATAACGACCCTAAGAACGGTAATCCGTTTACCTTAGCTGTTTGCTCTTCATATGTTTATTGATCAGTCTAAAAGATCAAATATTCAAATAAATTTGTTACAAGTATATCGTTAAAGAACATGGGCTCAATATAACGTGTTAAGTTAACTACGTTTCATTTATTATGGACCATTAACGTTTTAACGGTAGCTTCGAAACAAAGAATTGTTGTGAAGTTTTAAATCAACATATTTGAATTAATAAGATAGGTGGGTATTTTATTTTGACACCTTGTTTTCGTGTAACATAGTTGTCAAACATGACAGTAAGTTCATATATAATAGAAACAATATGCACAAATTAATATACCAATTCTTTTAAAATGAACCATAACATACAAAGTAGTAGTCGGTTTCTTCAAAATATTGACCCAGAATGTTTTTATTGTTTAGAAAAATGAATACACCTCGAATAATAATATGGGATTTTTTTATGGTACCATGACCTGGACACGTTTAATGCAACGCCTTCTATTATGAATTTTCCGTAATGGTAATGAGCGCAATTAATCAACAGAAAAAATGAAATATCAATCCCCAGAGTATCAATCACACTAAATAAATAATAAAAAATCAGAGAAACGATCGTGCTCTTGTTGCAAACTAGTCACACTTTCCTTTTTTTCAGTATGGTCCATATGTGGTCCCAAACTCAGATACAGAACCAACCAAAATGAGTTAAAGTGGGTATTTGATATTAACTTGTATCTTATATAACACTTACAAACCAAAAGTAGTGTTAAAGCCGATAGAAACTACTCTTTAAGAACCGTAACTATTTTATCACTGGAACACCCATAAATTTAATTCCTTGAAATGTTTACTTGATCCATTTCAACAGGTGTGAATGAGCGAAAAGAATACTTACGGTTTGATGGAAGGGTTTTGACCTGATTTTAATGTGTAATTAATATATAAAGATTTATGAAAATATGTTTAATGTAAACAAAATTCTAAGTGTAAAGGCTTAGCACACTTCTGATAAATAATGCCATTTTTATGATTTTAATGATACATTTAAGGAAAATATTAAAAGTTTATTGTAATATCAATTTCATTTTAAATACTGAATTATACTAATATCTATATTGGGTTAAATGCAGATTAAATGGAGATTTTGTATGCAAAATATTATATATCGGTGTAAACAATGTGTACACATTTTTGTTCCTTTTCCACGGCCCTATGAAGACATCGATGTCGATGATCTTGGCCCATCCCCAACCATGTCTTTTGTTTTTCAATCATATAATTACGGTTTGACAATTTATTCTTTTACCTTTTAACGCAGTTCGACAAGAATTTTAACTTGTTCTTTTATGTAAACAATATACATCTATGCAACTTCCAAGTTTGCCCCAAAAAAATTCTGAGATGAAAAATACTATCTAAATATATGGTTAACGAGTATTTTTTCATATTTTTTGTTCAGTAATGCGTAATAATATTCCTGATATAAAACAATTAAATATCAAAGATATTTCTGAATGGACCAATTGGAAGTGTATGAAAAAAAGATAAAACAAATACTGTAATATGACAACCTTGCCCGAACCATCACATAGTTTACGGAAGAAAAAACCTAATCGCTTCAGTTAGTTAACTTGATTTGCTTTGATTTAATGGCCAGTCATTTTTTGGACAAAGGTGCAAAATTCAGAAATATGTGTTTCTTTGAGTAAGCATTACCAGATGGAAGACTGAATCTCATGACACTAAACTGATTTTAAATCTTATCAGGAAATGGAAAACCAAGATCAAATACTTTTAAGCACAAAGCATCAGAAGGATAATAGGAATAATCGAATGCAAAGAAATATGACTTTCCACTCTACTTATAAATATAAAAAACTAAACATCTATAGCAATCCAACAAAACATTAATATATATCACGAATGAATGCTTTTGACGATAAATTCTAAAATAAAACAGGTCGGAGAGCATTTCATGTGTCCTTTGATGTTCTGTATATTTTACAAAAGGATATTGAGTAAATTAACACGAGACCATAAAACATGTTTACTCAAACTGCAATAATTTTAATGAGCTGAATACCTTTATTCCTTCATATGAGCAAGATATACAATGGCTTAGCATGAATTAAATAGATAAATTTGGATCTTTTGTGATATTATTTTTTATCATTTCGATTATTATGTATTTTCTGCTGCGACACATTACTGTTTGGTACAGATATCTGGTAAATACTAGTACACAATTTTCGTTGCTTCATTTCGAAATAAAAAATGTTTGAAATGAGTGTAATAACAAAATACCGAGGTTACTGTTATTTTCTGCATATGCACATTTTGACAACTTATGTCTGATTAGTGCAGATCAAACCAAAACATTTGGAAGTCCATTAATCGAAAAACGTGTAAAAGCTGATAGACAACAAATAACAAAAGGATTTAAATAGAATAGCCAAAATTACTAAATATATTACGAAAGGATATGGAGTAAATGAACATGAGACCACAACGCATATGTTAACTCCAACTGCAATAATTTCAATCAGCTGTATGGCCATTTTGGAAATTAATTCCTCATCAGCAGCACTAGAACCCAAACATAGAAAATCCATAATTTCAAAATATGTTAAAAATTCATAAGACCAAACGAAATCCGAATAATCAGTATTATGAAATATAGCTAAGGACGAACTACGATGGAGGGAGTTAAACCATAGGTTTTAGAATTTACATAAATTTAGATAATGGTTAACGAACAAAGTGTATACATGAAGTATAATCTCATGTGAAAAAACACCATATCTAAGAAAATAAAGAACATACATGTCTAACACGGGAAATTGTTTTACCAACTCCACACTGCATTAAAAGACAAACTCCTGTATTAGATATATTACGAAAAGATATGGAGTAAATGAACATGAGACCACAACGCATATATTAACTCCAACTGCAATAATTTTAATAAGCTGTATGGCCATTTCGGGAATTAATTACTCACCAGCAGAACTACAACCCAAAAATAGGAAATCCATAATTTCAAAAAATGTTTAAAATGCATAAAACCAAACGAAATCCGAATAATCAGTAATATGAAATAAAGCTAAGGATAAAACTACGATGGAGGGAATTAAACCTTAGGTTTAGAATTTACATAAATTTAGATAATAGTTAATAAACAAAGTGCACACGTCAGATCTCATATACAAGTACACCATATCTAAGAAAAATAAAGAGCATACGTGGTTGTCAAGAGTTGTCACAATTTTCCAACCGTGGTAAACAATCCAAAACACAAATGCACTTCACCATATTTATACTATTGTTCTATTTCGACAACTTCCAAACTGATAGGAGCATGATTCAAAATTATAGATAATACTCAAAAAGAATACGTTTGGATAAAACAGTTTTGTTTTTTTCTAATGTGTAACTAATGTACAATTTTTATGAAGATTACGTGATAAAAATTTAAAAATTGTAGATAAGTAAGATTTTAATTATTTTTACCTTAGCTGAATGTATGGTTTCTGTAAAGTTAATAAGAGATGAAATCGCTATTTTGCAGTTGAAAATAATATGTTAATCAAGTCCTACTTTTATCCCGAAAAAGTCAATGTCTGATAGATATTATATAATGCACTATCATTTAATTTATGTAGTTACAGTTATATAATCCTCTATTTAAGAGATCACTGATACAGCATATTTTTAACTATGGATATCGGAGATCAAAACTTTAAGATAGTGTGATGATTTTCACTTTCCGGTAGTGCATTTCCCGTTTTCTGAACAGAAATATTCTCACGTCTCTAGTATAGCTTGTCTACATTTTAGAAATCATTATGTATAGCCAATTAGCAAAAGGAGCAACCTCACTGTTTCAAAACTTCCACCCACTATTGCAATTCTCACTACAGAAGTGACAAATTGTTACACTGTTCCACTTTCACAAATAACAAAAAAAAAAATGGGTCCACAGCTTTCTACTGAATTAAGAAGCGACCGCTGAGTCGGGTGCCTCTTGATTCTTTATTCCGGAACGCCAAATGATTCTATCAGTTTTTAGGGTTGACACTATTACTGCTACTACAATGTATACGTTGTGATTGTCTTCTACGAGTTATTTTCTCGGCCAACTGATGACAGCGGCTGTAAGAACGTTCCTGAATTCATGGGGTACGAACTTGGATTTGTATTTAACAATGAATTACGCTCAAATTATTGCTTGGGTCGTATTGAACATTCTATGAGACATGTTGAAGGCTTCATGGTGTCTTCAAGATGAAGAACAAAAATTAAAGTGTTGTTGCATTGCTTAATTTTTCCATTTATTCTTAGACGGATGAACGAACGCACAAATGGAATTCTTTATACCCGTACCTTTTAAGTCGGGGTATAACATATAATAGTACAATGTATATTCTAATTAAATAAACAGTCTGATTAAATCATGTTAAAGGACACTCCAATGTAAAAGAACGTCATTCGTTTCTACCTTTTAAGTTCGTTTTTAAAGGTTTGGATTTTTTTATCCTACCCAAAATCTAACATCACTGAAATTATCCTAATAAAACAATGTACTATTATCAAAATAAACTCATATTGCAAGACAATATAGCAAAACACATAATTTATACGAACGATGCAGACCTGAAACAAGAACAAGAGTGCACAAGGATGCTATCGAAGACTTAAAAATTGCTATAAAGTACTAAGAATAGAATCTTTTGTCGAACTGCTGAAAGTTTTTATTTTTGGACTTTATTATCATTACTTTAAAAGACCATGAGAGTTACATTTGTATTGCATTCACTTGTGACCCGTAGTCCGTCTATCGTGAATTTCTTCAAAATCTTTTTTGAATTTCACCAAGGTTGGTATGACTCATCACCAGTATTAAAAGTTTCGAATTTGTCTTCGATGAATCTGAGGACAAAACAACATGGTTGTCGTTACTAAAACTAGAGAATGGGGTTAAATTGCTATTTTTGCAACTGTCTCAATTGTAACAGATATTTAAAATCTAACCAGGTGTAAATAAATAACAAAATACCGAAGTTACTGTAAATTTAATTCCTGCATATGCGCATTTCGACAACTTATGTCTCTTCAGTGCAGATAAATCAAAACAGCTGGAAATCCATATACCAAAAACATGTGTAAAATCTGAAAGAGAACAAATTACCAATAGAATCGAAATAGGAAAGCCAAAATCAGCTAAGGACAGAGCTATGCAAGAGGGAGATACTCCTTAGTTTTAGAAAAAAAAATCTGAAATTTAAATATTGCAATTTTCCAAATAAAATCAGTTTTCGGGCCAGCACCGAAGTACTGGCTACTGGGTTGGTGAATACCCTCGGGGACTAACAGTCCACCAGCAGAGGAATCGGTCCAGTGGTAATAAATAACAAAATACCGAAGTTACTGTAAAGTGATCATGATAAGATCAACCTAACATTTTAAAGAAAATATAAATACATATATAGGAGTTATTTCTTTTTACTAGTCAAATTGTCATAATTCCATACTTTTTGCTTTATATTACAAAAACGATTTCAGATAGAGGTTAAATTTTAATTCAAAATTTTTCAGCATGTCAAGGAATACACTTTACCTAAAAGATGGAAGTTTGGCATTGGTTCCTATGGGAATCACATCCAACGATCTCCTCGGAGACTACTTGTCTAATTGGAACCATACTTGGTCAAAAACTGTCCAATGTTTGCCCCCTTTGAAAATAGTATCCGACTAGTCCTCATCAGATCCACGATGACCGCCAACAAGAGCATAGCTTAACATTGGACTCTGTAAAGAAAACACCCAGAGATCTTTTTTTCCGAAGCCACTAAGAAATATGGAACAAATCTTAATAATAAAGAGTTTTTTAAGAGTCAATAACCCTTGGGTTGTAAACTTTAAAAAAATGTGTATTCAAGTTTGCATGTGATCCAGCATAAAATGAGACCATTTAACCCCATCGGGGGGGGGGGGTACTCTCAATTATCATCTGTACCTAGGCTGGTCACCGGAAAAAAATTTTAACCCAAAAAAATAGTACTTTTTTCAAACTACCCCCCAAAAATAGTTCTTTTTCAAATCACCCCAAAAAATAGTTGCTTAAATAAGTGACCCCAAAAAAATTTGTTAGAAAAATAACACTTAAATATATACATGTTGCATTTTAACATAAAAAAAGAAAAGTGAAATTAAATTGACAAAATTGAAAAGTTTCCTCAGCTTAACATCTTATGAAATTAATTACTAGATCAATGTAATCAGTGTTGTGCTGACAAATCAGTTGACTTTATCATTTGAGTAAAACCCATGTGTTTATCCATGGTATATTTCTTCATTTTCTATGCAAACAATACACCCAAAAATATGACATATTTGCCTACCCCCAAAAAATATCTTACAATTATTTCTACCC
>MJUU01048728.1:86960-101457 GCA_002080025.1 Modiolus philippinarum | reverse complement strand
CCCCCCCCCCCCCCCTGGGCATTTAACATTGATGTTATTTGTACTTTCTATGCCAGCTATGGACCAGATGAGTAATGCATGATCTTGAGGACCTTTTTTTTTTAATTTATTGGATTTCCAAATTATTTTATACTTTAACTAGATTTTTAATTGCTACTTATTTCCCCATCTGTTATGTAAACTTAACAAAATTGTACTTTCCTATTTGATTATTTTTCGCAATTATCGTAAACAGTAAAAGTGATAATGGTATTCAGTCTACCTAACAATACAGTTATATTTTACAAAGCACTTTTTATTGCTAATAACATTTATTGTCCAACCAAAAGATCTTATAATAACCCAAAATTTAATACTAGGCCTATACTCGTATTCCTACGCACACGTTTACTGACAAAACAGAAAATGACAATTACATGCTAATTCACATGCAATAGTATTACGCATCCTTTTACTAACATAGAAATGTCTTACCTTTACTGCTCAATATTTGTACAGCAATGAATATTTGAGGTTTTGGCCTCACACCTTGTAAAAGGTAACCTCTCTAATAATTAATTGTCACGACATCTCCAGGTTTCAATATCAATTCCACTAGCTATCCTTTTCCTTAATTAATCTATAGTATCAGATTAATTATAGGCGATTCCCTTATTGTTTGGTTCTTTTATAATGCTCTTAAATTATCATTAGGTCCCATTAACTACTAAGCTTGTTTTCTTGTATCTCATTAAAACCTTCTTAGTAAATGAAAACTTAGAAAGTGATCGAAGGCTGTCTAATATAATTGATTTATTTATGTAACTCTTACACTGATTTGTACTTGACCGATGATTAAGTTCAATGCCTTAAAACTCACATCACTTGTAATCACAATCAAACAAAAACAAACTGTTGGAGCAAAATCATATCAAGATCTATTTTAATTAATAATTGTCAGAAAGATACAATTACCAACTTACAAAGGGCATAACTTCAGTTTGATCAGAGTTGTTTGTCAATCACATAAAAATCTTTTTGGTAGAAAATTAACAAAAAGATGCACGCCAAAAATTAAGCATATTCCAAATTTTACAAAAGTTATTAACACAAGCGAGGTAATAAATCTCCCGACCGAAGGTTTTGGAGATATTTTTTATTAATAATTTTTCTTGTTTATTAATATTACTAGAATGAAGTCTCCCAAAAGAAGTTAGGAGACTCATTCTTTTTGTTGCATTTCTTGTTATTAAGCCTCAAAACGAAGCTGGAAGATTTGTTGTTGTTGCGTTGCTCATTATTAAGTATCACAAATAAAGTTGCAAGAGCTATTGTTTTTGCTGTGTTTTTCATTATTATATCTCCCATACAAACTTTGGAAAAACATTTTGATGTTTTTACTCAGCTCTTATTATTTTAGGTTGTGGAGAATTACTATTGTTTTTATTTTATCTTCTGTTTTCCATCTCAAGTTTGTGGAGCCAATTTCTCGGGCACCCGTGACCAAACTTCTTGAAACTAAGGTGCTAGATACAGATACAAAGATAATCGTTTTGCCGTATACTTTTTATTGGAATTTCCAAAACCGCACACGTTGCCTTTGCGAACTCAAAAAGACGGGTAAAATCAAAGCTCTCCGAAAAGGATGAAATTTGGAATTTTCCGTTATGTACATTGAAGCAAAAAGTGGTACAAAAGGAGGAGCTTCAAAAATGAAAAAAAATAAATAGAAAAAGATGGCAATTCATATTTTGCATAAATTGACACAATCTGACAAAAACAAAACATATGAATTAAGGTAGTACGGGAGTTTAAAATTGCGTATCATTCTTGCGCATGTGACAAAAAATGGAATTCACTATGGGAACGTTGCCGAAACCATTTCCATTGTCTTGTTATAGTTAAGTTTGATGAAATATTCCAGTTTTATTGCGTAACCATGCAGAATATCGAACCTTTCAGCTAACTCCACTTCAATTAAGGGGAGATAATTTGTACAGAAATAATAGGAAAAAAAAGTGTTTTTCGCGATTAATGCAAAAATTAGTTCGGTGACCCCAAATTTTTTTTCATGGAAATTGAAGGACAGTATATTAGCTATTGATTTACCAATTTATAAAAAAATCTATCTGATTTAACTAAAATAATTTAAAATTTTGTTAGAATTCGCTAATTTTCCCTATTATTTCAACCAAAATAGCAGATTTTTACATTTCATATTTCATTCTTATATGGCCGGTGATCCCTTATTTTTATTTTATTTTTCGTATGCTCTAATAACAAAGGGTAAATCATGAAAATATCAGAGAATTCTATCTGACAAAATTTTAGACCCCGTACCACCTTAAAATGAACAGACAACCACAAACTACAGAACTAGCACTGTGAACTGGGAGTATTATCAGGTGCTCCGGAAGGGTAAGCAAGATCTGCTCAACGCCTTGGCCCCGTCACACTACCGGTGAAAAGTCAGTGTTTGTCAGTTATTTGTTCTCTATCAGTTTTTAAACATCTTTGAGTTAATGGTCTTCCAAACGTTTAGATTTTATCTGCAATGAAGAGACATAAGTTGTAGAAATGCGCATATGCAGAATTTAAATTCACAGTAACTTCAGTATTTAGTCATTTGTTACCACTGGGTTGATGCCACTGCTGGTGGACTGATAGTCTCCGAGGGTATTCACCAGCTCAGTAGTCAGCACGTCGGTGCTGCCCCGAAAGCCGATTCTATTTGGAACCTTACAATATCTAAATTTTGTGAATTTTGTTGAAAACTAAGGAGTATCTCCCTCATGCAAAGATCTGTCCTTAGCTGATTTTGGCTTTTCATTTAGATCATATTGGTTATTTGTTCTCTATCAGTTTTTAAACACCTTTGAGTTAATGGTCTTCATAACGTTTAGATTTTATCTGCACTGAAGAAACATAAGTTGTCGAAATGCGCATATGCAGAATTTAAATTCACAGTAGCTTAGGTATTTAGTCATTCGGAAATAACTCTTGAGCTACTCAAAGAAGTCTGTTCTTATTTCTCATTTTACAAATGGAAACATTATCGCGATTTTTTAGATCGTGGTAACGACCGTGAATCTTCTGTAGTGACAATTGCAAAAGTGATTGAATATAACTTTGGTGTAATTTCGCTGTACAAACTACAGACACGACAAAAGCGAGTGGGCTTTGAAATGCAGACGCCATATGCCGGTAATGTGGGAATATTACTGCTCAAAAACGGGAAGTTAATTATTGGAAAGCCGAAATCATCACGTTTGTCGCATTTTTGTTTTCAGACGCTTAAAGTTAACGATATGGAGGTATAAGTTCAGTTATGATGATAATAATGGTATATAGCAGTGGTCACTTTAATTTCGTGTTTTTATTCGGGGGAATCCTAAAATTACTCATTTTTGGTCTTGGAATTTCTACAATGACGGTCGCTGCCATAAAATCGGGAAAAGGCATGAAAATTCAAATGCTAAGATTTGGATGAAACTTTACAGAAAGTGTGTGCATAACTTATATTTAATAACAAAATACCGAAGTTGCTGTGACTTTAGTTTCTGCATATGTGCATTCGGACAATTATGTCTTTTCAGTAGATATCAAATCAAAACATTTTGAAAACCACAAAGCGAAGCACGTGTAAAAGCTGATAAAGAAGAAAATACCGATAGGATCTAAAAAGGAAAGCCAAAACAGCAGCTATGTAAGAGATAGGTAATCCAAGTTTTAAAATAAAAATTGGTTTTAGGGCCAGCACCGAAGTGTTTCCCAACTCATTCGCCATTACCGTGCCTGTAGTTTGTACAGCGATTTTGTCAAAAGAGCGAAATTAGCGAATAACTTATACATCAAGGGTATGTTCAGCCCGATGTTAAGTCACTGTTGCAAATGTCACTACAGAAATTTTACGTTAGTCACCACAATTTGACAGACCGTTACAATGTTTCTTTTTCACAAATGTGAATAAATATCTTTGAGTAGATCCATATTTATTACCGGACTGACTAACACAGACTGTGACAAAACCGGACTTACCACTAGCAGTGTGACGGGTGCCACGCGTGTAGCAGATCATGCTTACCCTTCCGGAGCACCTGATGATACCTCAGTTTTTGTAGAGGTTCACACTGCTAGTGCTTTAATTATGTGGCGTTTTTTTGTTCATTTTTGTTAATTATGTCACCCCAGACTTTGTCGGGGTGACATGCTGTTATTCTACGTTTCTTCTGATTATTATTATTCTTATTATTATTTTTCTTATTCTTCCAATAATTCTTGTCCGAGCGATTATTCGGAACAAAATGATTTCAAACTTGGTGCAAAGTTGGATCACCATCTGAAGTTGTATGCTGTGCGTTTAAAATTTTCAAAATGGCCGCCATTTCCAAGATGGCTGCCAAAATACGTCAAAATTTCAACATTGTCGGAATTCAACGAAAATTGATTTCTAGGTGGATTTTGAGGCTGCGAACAAGATGGAATCATCGAATTAGTTGTCAGGGGTGACATCAGCTATTGCTTCCAATTGCAAATCTAGTTTGTTTTGTCTTTGTCATACTGTCTAAATTCGTGTTGGATATGAATTGTCGTGATTATTGATTTATGATTTTAGAATTTCCCCTTTTCTCGTTCATGCTTTGGTATTCGTTTGCCGATGTATTTGGTGAATACACCCGGGGATTTACAGTCCACCAGCAGAGGCATCGACCCAGTGGTAATGAATAACAAAATATGGAATTTCCTAGCTGTGAATTTAGTTTCTGCATATCAAATTAGATATATTTAGAGATTTATGTGTTTTAGTTAATACTACGCAAGTCTCCAAAACGGAGTTTGTGAAGACTGATCATTTTTGCTCCGTTTCTTATTATTATTATTCAAACTACCAAAGGTCTTGTGTTTTCTTATTGCGCTTTCATCATTTGAACTGGTCTGACTCGATTCATGGAGACACCTCGCCCAAACTTATTGAAACTTCATAGGAGGGTAGGTTTCAATTTCAAAATTTAAAAAAAAAAGTCTTAGAATTTTTCGATAGCCACGGTTGCCAAGGAAACGGAAACAAGGCTGGAAATTAAAGTGCTAAGAATAAGATTAAACTTTACTGAATGGTTACCTAACCTATTTTATTTGGGTTTCCGGCCTCCAAGACATCATAGTCGAACTGGTCACCATTGAAACGAAAACGTGCGAGAAATTTAAAGCGGTCTGGGTTAGTTTGACACAGCATACGGAGAATAGGTTTCTAGGTTTGATTATTTTTTAAATGACGACAGCGGAAACACAGAAAAGGTTTGGAAATCAAAAGAACACAGAATTGGAGAAATTTTATAGGAAGGTTATCTAGCAATTGTTAAGTTCATTTCTAGTCTTTGTGATTTTGAAGATGGCCATGATTGCCATGGAAATAGAGAAGAGCGTGAAAATTCAAAGCACTCGGAATTGGATGGAACCTGACAGAATAATGCAAAATACCAAAGTTACTGTAAATTGAGTTCTGCATATGGCCATTTCGACAACTTGCGTCTGTTCAGAGTAAATCAAATCAAAGCCATTGGAAGACCATTGTTCAAAATATTTAAAATATGATAGAGAACAAATATCCAAAAGGATCTGAATAACTAGAGGCTCAGAGGCTGAGCCGGTATCGTTTACTTAACAACATGCTTCTAAGGCATCCCAATGCTGATGACCCTTTTTAATGGGTCTAATATTGAGCTGTTGTCCACTGGCAGCTATGTTTTTCGACAGATCAAATTGAAATTAATACTCTTTGTAAAGGATCTTCCATACTTTATTTCAATAGATTTAAGTTAAATTTGTTTCAAAGTCATTAAGGAAAATGGTGATTTTCTAAAAAGGGTTCAGTATTAAACTATGTTCAATGTGGATTGCCATTTTTTCCTCAAATCGGAACGAATGAGGAATCTTTGTACAAAACTTCCATTCAACATTCCAGTTAAGTTTTATCAAATTTTCTTCAATAG
The DNA here is from genome assembly GCA_002080025.1 of Modiolus philippinarum. Lineage (NCBI taxonomy): Eukaryota > Metazoa > Mollusca > Bivalvia > Mytilida > Modiolidae > Modiolus > Modiolus philippinarum. The sequence goes on along the minus strand of MJUU01048728.1, from coordinate 95,488 downwards.
TTCCAGAGTTTTCAGAGTAAATAATGAAAAGGATGATTTTCCCATGGGGTCTTATTTTAATATATATTCAGCACTTGCGGCCATGTTTTGTTGGATCTTACGAAATTGAGCTATCTTTGTGTTGGACCTTCCTAACATCATTTCAGTACAGCTTAGTCATTTTTTTCAAAAGTTTCAGAGCAGATGCCAAGAAGGATGATTTTCCAATATGGTGCCATGTTTTTCATGGGATCGGAACGAATTACAAAATACCGAAGTTACTGTGCATTTATTTTCTGCATATGCGCATTCCGATATCTTATGTCTCGTCAGTTCAGATAAAACCAAAACATTCGATTGTCCATTAACCGAAAACGTGTAAAAACTGATAGAGAACAAATAACCACAAGGATCTAAATGGAAAAGCCAAAATTAAGCTAAGGACAGAGCTATGCATGAGGGAGATACTCCTTTGTATCATATCTGAACAAAGGCATTACTGCTTTTTTCTAATACTACAACAAAAGGCAAAGGTCAAATGTCAGGCTTAGGTCACTGGGCAAGAGGACAATAGTTAAGGTGTAGTAAAAATAGTTAGGGTTAGGATAAGGACGAGACCAATGAAAACATCATGGACAGAATCTGGGCTAGACCAGTGACAACACTTTTGACAGGTGAGACCAAAGTGTAGGACGAAACCAATACCTTGGATAGTTGAGATCAAAGCCGGAAAGGGGAGATTAAAGTAGAAGGCGAGACCTATGAAAGTACATTGAATAGAAGTAGGGCGAGACCTACGCGACCAGACCAAAGGTCATTGACACTAAAAATACATTAGCGCTTTGTCGGGCACCTCGTCCAATTATGTTGCTCCTCATGGAAATATAGGGTACTTTAAACATATTTTACAAAGAAAGCACTATATGGTCAAAGGTCAAATATGTTGCTCCTCGCCAACAAATATTTTACAAGTGAATGCACTACGGGCATCTCGACCAAAAGTGTTCTAGGGTGCCCAGTTATACTACTCAAGGCTCCTTCATCTAGCCGGCAGATTAGCGGAGAGCACTCGCTGACTCATCTTTCTAATTTACGTTTTGTCTTATTCTTTCCTTATCAAGATTTAGAGTTAGTAGTCTACCTATGTTAGGCTTTATTTGTATGTTTAGTATACTATAGGGAACTGGGATAGAGAAAGGGGAGGTTTGGGTACCCATTAACTGGATTAACCTTATCACAAGCTCTTGCTAGTGCCGGTAATAAGTCTGACTATCCCGAGTTCCTATCGTTGTCTCTGCTTGTCTTTTGTCTTTATCTCTTTTTTTTCTCTTGTTCAGTTTCCTGGTGGATTGAGGCATCTGATTTTAGTTTTTGACTATTGTATGCATTTCCTGTTATTTCTCTATGTTAATGAGAATTTAAGGTAGCATTTAGATTTTGTCATCGGACATTTTCTTGTATGACTATTGTCATTTATAACTGCTAATATGATTGATAACTTTCTATATAATTTCACCGATTGATCAAAATGAGAAATGAGTTCCTATCGATTTCTACTTTTGTCTTTTTTTTTATTTTTATTGTTTTTGTTTTTTGTACAGTTCTCTGGTAGATTGTTGCAGGGGATTGTAATTTTCGGCCATAGTAAGTGTTTCATGTTTTTCCCTTTCAGATATATCCTTACATAGATTTTATTTCATTTTATTTTATTTTATTTCTTGAGAAATTTAATAAAACCAAACCAGACAGATTATGATCAATAAGAAATTTGTTTGCGCAAACAATGACATCTTGAAAATCATAATAAGAGGTACACGGCTACCAAACTCACTGCAAAAGCCCTTCAGTGTATTTTGAATATACACCACAATCGTGAATGCCGTCGGTCAATTTTTGCTCCAATGAATATGGAAGGCAAGATCGATATGTGTACTCTTATAAATATAAGATTCATGTTGTTTTGAAATGATAATCAGTAACAAAGCTAGCATGAATGTCTTGTGAACTGAAGAATAACAAGAAACTATTACATGAAGATTGTGTATTAAAACATGAATATTTCACGAATGATTTTAGCGTGTACTATTTTCATATTCAAAGCTTTCTCAAATGATGTTACAACAATGCAGTGGGCAAAGTAGGTGACGTCATGCCAGCTTACTTAAGGACATCCAACTTCAAGCGAACATATAGTGGTTTCCAAATAGACGGATGGTACAATGTAAAGAGAATTTTCACAAGAATCATATAAGATTAACCAAAAGGTGATTTAATGAAAATAACACACTTGATTTAAAATTTTCCTTAAAATTAGCATGTTCAGCATGATGTTTCCCCCTTTCAAATCATTTCGTTTGTTAACACAAACACCTTTATCTCGGCCCGTTAAAATTAGTACAAGAGGTGTTTGTGAAACACTACATATGTCCCTGATTATACAGTAAAATATATGAAAATACCCAATTTTACCAGTTTTTGACCCCTATGACCTTGACCTTTGACCTAATTTTTTGGCTTATTTATGTTCCTCTTGACAAGATCTATACACTTGCCAAGTATTAAAAGTCTATCTTATATAGTTCAAAAGTTGTTTATTACCATAAAAACACAAATTTAACCCCTTTATTCTAAAACAGATGAAGCCCTTTGGGCTTCTTGTTTATTGAAGTGGTTTTAATTGTTAAAAGTATCTGTTTAAACATGCTATAAGTAACTTACAGAAATATACTGCATCAAAATCCGTCAAAAATTGAAAAATTCATTTTTTTCCATTTGTCCCCATTTTGGCCTCTTGTTTCTAAAAAACGGTAAATGCTACCTCAAATCTGTCGACATTATCTAGATGCCCAAATTTTTTTAGCAATAACATAAAACAAACCCCGTCTCAATACGATAAATAATAAGGATTCTACAGTCCAATTTGTGATAACAGCCAAAGTCACCCTTTTTTAACCTCTATGGCTTTGACCTTTGACCTGACCTAATTTTTTTTTTTGCATATTTTTGTTCCTCTTGACTAGACCTATACACTTGCCAAGTATCAAAAGTCTACCTTATATAGTTCAAAAGTTATAGCCAAGGTTAAAGTTTCGGACGCACAGACAAACAGAAAACAGACAGGACAAAAACAATATGCCCCCGATCTTCGATCTGGGGGCATAAAAATAAATATCGTAAAAAATCCTGCTCATGACCCTGTCACACTATAACGCACAGCACCAACGTATGCCCAGCATGTGAGAATATTTTCGTGCACGCTGGTGTGCGTTGTATAAGTTATAGGTACAATCGTAACACGTTACAAACACGTCGACACACGGTGACGTGCGTTGTTGAACATTGAGTGCGTCGGAAAATTTTGAACATGCTCAAAATTTCACGACGTTCGCCAACGTGTTGTTGATAAGTTATGTAGATCGCTAGAGGTGCGTTATGCACGCAATGTGCATGCGCGGTATGTAGCAGTTTCTCGAGAGTTGTTTTAAACGTGTAGATATTGCAACCGGACGTCCTTGTAACTAACGAAAAAAGTATTATCCGTTGTTTTGTTATAAAAATAATGGTTAAAGAGTTGTTTTGTTATAAAAATAATGGTTAAAGAGTTGTTTTGTTATAAAAATAATGGTTAAAGAGTAAGACAAAATTCCAAAGTTATGTAAATAGCTGATGTATTTAAATATCATACTGACATATGTTTTTGATTTTTTGAAAAAAAAAAATTTAAGGGACCAATCCTTCCTGCAAATATGTCGGTTTTTGAGGTGGCATTTCTATCCATTTCTACATTTGCAAATGACAGTTCGATGAAGAATTTCAAGCTGATCTTAGAAAGATCGTTAAAACGCTATACAGACGCTCTATGAATGCTAGAAGACCGTTATGGATGCGATCGGTATACGTCAAGTACGCTAGTAAAACGCCTTTGCAACGTTGTCATACGATGTTACACGTTTTGTGATCGTTGCATACAAGTTATGGATAAGTTTTCCGTGCTTTATGGAGTTACAAACTTGTAATCATGGTAATTTTCCAGCACAGGACTTATAGGTCCTCTTCACCAGACTAAGTAAGGCGATATGTTCAAAAATATGTCAAGATTTCTCTGGGTCTATCCTTTGATTATGTGAAAGTAAACTATATTAGCCCCTAATACAAACTTTTTTTTTATCTGACAGACTATGTAGTTCATGAAAGGTTAGTAAATATAAATTCATTTCTTTCTGTCAATATGAAAATACACCAAAATCGTAAAATTTTAAAGGATGGTTAATGCAAGAAAAAGTATCTTCCCGTCGTTTTTAAAACATAGATTAATTTGAAAACCAGGTGCTTAATGGTAGGTTTACACTGCCGATCAAAGCAACTCGACCGAACTCGATCTATGAATATTCATGAATATTCATCGATCGGGACACTGATCTTGAATGCACGTGTTCGGTCTACTTACCAAGTCGGGGAGATCTTACTAACTCTGCTGAACTCGAGCTATGTTCCCGAATATTTTTGACATGTCAAAAAATATCGTGAAGAGGTCGTGTGCATTGTATGTCGAGAACAGGTCTGGAATCAATCGGGGTCTGATCGAGGTAGTCGTGAAGAGGTCGAAAAGGGATCGGTCTTGATCGAGTTTCAAAATTTTAGCCGATCATGCCGATTTCTTCCCGACTTAAACTCGTTCGCTTCCCGATTTATGCCGAGTCGCCTCCAGATCACCTCCATTAGTACTCGAGCATTACTCGACTATCACGATTCTTTCTTTTTTCTATACAAGATCTTCCCGACCATGACCCGATTTTTTTTTCCCGACCTTTATTCGACTTTTACTCGACCACTCAAGACCTTTCTCGATTTAACACGACAGCATGTCATCTTTTGAGAACAGCACAACATGAGGCTTTCAAGAGTCTCAGTGTCTCACTAGGGCCTTGCTTCAGTTTTTAAAGGAGCCATCCAATTGACTCCAGTGACTATTGTGATCAAGTTTGGCTGATGATAATCTTTGATATGAGAATCTGCCGGATATTATCGCAAGTTTCAGACAAGAAGATATTTGAATGGATATCTAAATAGGGTCGAATATTAAATTATGTTCCCCGTTGTCGGCCATCTTTGATTGCATGCAGACAAGATAGATACTATTTTGAAATTGGAACATCCAAGGACTTTCTTGACCAATTTTGGCTTCAATTGGTCCATTGGAAATCCTTCTGGTACAATGTTTAACTTTGTCCCCCTTTGTCGGTCATCTTCTATTAGCTGACGATATGACAGATACTATTTTGAAAAGGAACCGTCATTTGGCAATCGTAACAAGTTTGGTCTAATTGGCCTAGTGGTTTCAGAGGTAATGTTTAAACGAGTTTTCCAATAAGATTCAATTTAAAACTATATTCCCAGTTGGCAGTTATATTAGATGCAGACATGACGGTTTTTTTCTTATTGAACCAATCGAGGTCTATCATGACTCGGGGGTTTCTGGGTATAATATATTTGAATGCAAAATCATTGACAACGGACCCAAAATAATGGCAAAAGCTCAATCTGGATATCTCAGGATTGTAGAAAAGAATATCAGATTGTGCATGCTACTAGTGGAATTAAAAGATGACGTGCAGAGGGCTTAAATTCAATCGACTAGCTATGCAGACAGAATTTGAAATTGAATCCAAGATGTACCCAGAAACAGATTCATTGGTGCTAGGGGCCATCTTGAACTTACTATGAGGTATGAGCAGAGCTCATTGTTGAAGGCATCATAGTGACTTCAAGATAAAGAACAACAATATAAGCGTTGTTCCTTTGCTTGTTTGTACCATGTATTTGTAGAGACTTATCTCATGTACATTTACTCCATATCCTTTCATTCACCATTCACTAAATACATGAATTCAAGAAAAAAATATTGTTTCTCACGAGTATAGGTTTGTACTCTTATCACAAGATATGATTTAAGCTAAATGACACCAGAAAATGCCATTTTGACCATTTGTAACATGTACTAGAAGATAAAAGAAATGTTTTATTTTTGCACCGGGCAAATAATGTACCCAACGGGCAACCGCTCACCATTTTCACTTTCTAAAACCGGATTTTTCTACAGAAAGCAGGTTTAAAGCTATACACGGAAACTACTGTAAATCTAGTTACGACCCATATCATGTGATGATATGTCTTCTGTTTTATGTATCAGATTAGTCCTACATGTAATGACAGGAAAATAGCACAGTCGCATTCTGACGCATGTTTAGGAGGATGACCTGCTAGTATGTTAAATCGAACATTCATTCCCCTATAATCATGACTTTGGAGCATTTGCTATTGTCTAACCCAAAATACGCGCTTTCTGCTTCAAATCCGCCTTTTCTGCTACTCTAGATCTATCACAATTATCATCTTTTCTTTGAAGCATCAGCCACAAGGGCCACAAATTATGCTACTCCACCCATGCTGAACTTTTCCCTGAATTTTCACATTTTATCCCCATATATACAAATGTACTAACAGGACAAAACTAGAGCAAAATCGAGCATTTCACGATCTTCTACCGACCAGGTCTAGTTAATCAAACACCAATCGGGCTATGATCTGGCTCAATCTGACAAAGTCTGTTTGTTCGAATTGGGGTCGAGCATAAGTCGTACGTGAATCGTAAAGAGATCGAGAATGGTCGAGTTTTAGTCGGGTAAAGGTCGGGCGGACGTCGTGAGCTAGCTCGATCAATGAATTTTATGACGTTGATCGGGATAAAACAGCATGGTCGAGATGATCGAGTTGGTCTGATCGGTGGTGTAAACCTAGCATACTCTATCAAATTCTTAACTTGTTTTGTTCAATCAAATTTAAATAACAGATTTAAAGTTTCATTTTATTATTTCATCAACAGTTCTATCGGCGTTCAAAGAACTGATCATACGGTGAAATGTCCCTCCTTCGAAAACTTTCATTCTCAGCTGATTACTTTCATTTCATTCGTGTAAAATATCATCTTCAAAACAACACACTCACTTCATATTTTGCAATCCATGTTTAAAAGGATGTTAAAACCATATGAAAGAAAAAAAAAAATTCATACCATAAAGGTTCAGTTGTCGATTAGTTCACGTTTTATTTTTTGTTATTCCGATTTGTAGTACAATTCCATGTAAAATTCAAAAATCCGGTAGCATATGAGTGAATCGAATTTTCTTTTCTTATTGATTTGCCAGTGTAGTTTCAAACATTGTAAGAAATATGCCCAGTTTTTTTCTGATTTACTCATTGCATGATCAAGAAATAAATTGCATAGAATATACTTCATTTAAAGGAGTGGCTTAACTTTAGGAAAAATACCTCAATTATTCTTTATAGATTATGACATGTTTGAGTATTATTAGCCAATAGGTATGTAAAAATTACAGTTATTTTATTGTGCAATCACTCTAAGTATTGTGTGTATTAGAGGACCAAATTTATATTTGCTCAAATCCTTTCCCATTTTTCAAATATATTTTATATAGAATATACTACAGAAGAGGAGATACCTCGCCTATATTTAGATAGAACTATGAGGAGTTTACATAACCAAAACGACAAACACTTTTGAAAAATTCTTTTTGCTTATGAATATACTTATGAACAGACATTCAGATAGGAGCAAAACTTCTGAAATTGAAATTTCACATGTGCCAACCCTATTGTAAAATAGTTTGATTTAATATGGAACTGTGCTTTAAAAATCACACCTATTAGGCTGGGTAATGTTTAGGTAAAGGTTAATGTTCAAATATCAAAACCCGTACCCTAAACATTATCCTGAACCAGGACAAAACCTTAAAGGAAGAAATTTCTTTACGTTTTTCTCAACTGGGCTAAAAATTATCCAACCGGACTAAACTAATTATACACGAACTCTTCATACCTTAATTGTTCGTCGGGAACTCAACTTAATAGGGGTGTTAATTATATTATTCTAATGTTCTATCTATCATACGTTTACTGAATGAAATAACATATACATAGGCCTACCTTGCTTTTAGATGTCCCTTTTGCAAGCATCCTACAGAATGAATATTCATGTATCTATATTTCATTAGAGGATGTTACTGTTACGAGAATGGAAGTGTGATGTTGCAAAGAAATATTATGGAAGTTTGTCCATCATATGATTACGTATTGAAAACGTAAATAATTACAAATTCAGTTTTGCAGCCTATCACCCATAACATTTTACTTGTTTAAATATAATCAATACCCATTACGTTAGATATTGTATCACTTTATACATGTAATGTGCTAATTGTTTACAGTATTTATCGAGATGTTATTTATCTCTATTTAGTTGTTGTCAGTTCAAAAACCAGCAAATCCTACTGAAAAGACCCACACAATGTCTGTTGACAGCTGATAAATAACTTACTCATTAGGGTTTCTTAAGGATTTTTTCACTTTTCTTCTGTAGATATTTTGAAAGCATTAACGATATTAATCCTTCCTCCAATTTATTTCAACATGCAATTTCTCCATAAAAAGGAAATGAAAAGAGTTTTGTTAATGCTTATCTTTATAAATTA
>MJUU01048728.1:61031-86453 GCA_002080025.1 Modiolus philippinarum | reverse complement strand
TAGAGAAATATATATCGGATCACCTTCGGCCATTTCCGCCTAGAGTCCTTCTGACGGAAATGGCTGAGAGATGTTCCGAATTAAGAGATATTTCACATTTTGACGAAACGGGACGTACACGTATGGGGACTAGTTATTGCAAAAAAAATTAAAAACGAAATAGTATTTAAAAAGTCACAAAAATTCAATCAAAATGTAAGAATCAATATATTCAATCATTTTGTAGATCTAACCGTCTATAAATGTTTTATTCTTATTATTTCCTTCGTAAATAAACAAGTATCATTTCTTCTCTTTCGTCGGTTTATGTACCACACCGAATGACAAACAAAGGAGGAATCGGGTTACCTCTTTTAAATGACAATTCGTGCCTGCTTTCATGCCAGGTTCCCATGCGCTCGAGTCGACATTTTCTAGAACTTAAGCGCATATTCAACAATTTCTTGTTAAATCGTCATTTTTACAATTTTTAGATATATTATTAAACAAATACCGATTATTCCAAAAATGTCAAGAAAATAATGGGTCATCGATCTTGTTTCGATGGGAATCGAGGTTAAAAATTGGTTATTTTTGTGTTTTTTAAGAAAAATTAAGTTTATAGTTTGAAAAATAATAGATAAAATCATTTAAATCTAATCGATACCAAAGTGAGAAAATAACATAATCAAGGTTTTAAAGATTCACAGAAAAAAAAATTATATGAGAAAGTATGTTCCATTCCTCTAAATCAATGAATATGTATCACTTGTAACGGTGAAAGTGACATAAGATGTCCCCTTTACAAATTCAACAGACTTCTCATATTGTAGAGTTTATGAAATTTTGATATCATGTACTTCTAACAATATACTACTCAAAAACAACATAGGTCAGCGAGTTTGTTTCCGATTAAATCATTAATACAAATCTCCCATCGGCAAAACGCATAAAGTCCGCTAAACTTGAAGGTACAAATTACCCTTTCCTCGCAAACAATATGAATTACTTTGTGACGTTACATTCATCAACGTCTAATTCTCGGAAAACATTACCTTCGTTTGTGTTTTCTATTATCTCCCCTGAAACTATTGGATATGCCTTTAAGACCACCGGGGCAATATTTATACTTACTAGTATTATACCTTACATAGTATATTTCATATAATACAATCTAATGAATAATTTTGACGTTTTTCAAAATTTACGACCAGAGTGGAACAACATGTATTATTATACCTTACATAATAAGTAATTGATTCTATTGGTTCAAATAAGGTCACATGACATAAAATAATCTGGATATTTTTCTTGAAATTAGCACAAAGGTTGAATAACCTTTACACAATACTCATGTCCATGGAATATCCTAAATTATTCATCGGTGAATAACCCTTGAAAATTTAAATGTATGGTGGTTAACCATGTTTTGTGAAATTTTATAGATTTTCAGAAAAAAACCCTAAAATATCGATTTGTATTGATATAATTAAATAAAAGCACGTTATCGGTCGGATTTTGGTAGCCTCTGGTTGCAGTTTACTCTGAATTGTCTCCCATCTTAATTACGTCATGATCGTTTGTACACAAATGGCAGCTGCCAGTGTCAGGTTTGTCAGTTCAACCGATGAGTATTTGGACCAGCTCCTAGCTAATAAGGACACCGACAATACTAAAAAGGCAACATAATTGGCATTGGCAGGCTTTGCGCAATATTCTTTTGACAAATCATGACAAGGAGTTCAACTTCGAAACACGAGAAGCCTTGAACAGAAGGGATAAGGTTTGGTCCATCTAGGCATTTCCAGAAGGAAATAGATAGTGCTATCATTAAAAGCGATAGGTTCATGATTATGTGGGAAAAGATAGAAGAAATGTGTTATTTAGGCTCATTGTTTTGTGAAGATGTTCAATCTCTCATTACTATGGGCTTAGAGAATGCATTATGTCAACCCGGTAAGTGCTATTCAATACGTCGTTTTCGAGATAAAGATCTGCTACGGGACAAAATACTTATTTTAGCACTTTGTCACGTGATAATAGTGACGTTGCGGTGCTTGACGTCTTCCGCTTCGTACTTGTTGTAAATAACAATATCTTATTGGACAAGTTCCACTTATATAATGTTGTAAAAAGTCGTATTTTTTTCATTCCATTTTATCATGGAGCTTGAAGTTAAGAACCGCAGTAACATGACTGCACTGTCTGCAGGATAACATAAGATTTTATGCTTGGAAGTGAACTTCAATTTCGTGGCATTTGCATCGATTGAACTGGAAAAAAAATCTTTTAAAAAGTGCAAATAAAAATCATGTCATTCAGAACAAATACTCATCTTCAAGGGGAAAGTAAAATTCCCTTATGTAACAAATTAGGTAGGCTTTCTGAGACGCATTGACGTTGTGTGTGTTGGAAATGTAATAAACCGGAAATGTGAGTGAACCTGAAAACGCCAGGAACGTCATAAAAGATGTTACGTCATTCCGGGAATGAAGGGATCTCGAAAACGACGTATTCAGTGGCGGTTCTTCCAAGTCTACATAACAGTTTATTGTGGTGACAAATCAATGACCATGAGGAATTAATGGTTTATAAGCAACAACGAATCAAACTTACGGATATAAAAATTGATTTCATAAACAAATAAGGTAAGATTATTTTAAGCAAGGGAACAAAATAATTAAGGAGAGGGTGATTTACCGTCAGATCATGGGTTATCGTGGGACATTAGTGTCAAACTAGGGTAAATCCAAGATTAGTTCAAATTTCTCCCAGAGATATCACTTTTGGGCAAGACTTCGTGTTATGTCATAATACTGACAATGATATTTATATTTGTTGGTTTCATATTTAACTCGATAAAATCCATGAAAACTAAGAAAAACAAAGAAAATATGTATAACTAATTGCAAACGAGACAAGATCACATGCAAAGCAGAATGTGATATCAACAGGGGAAAAAATCAAGTGATTTCATTATTTTACATACATGTAAATATTTTTTTTTCTCAAATATTTTATCCATTGTTTGTTCGGTATAATAAAACATTTACGGCCCTCTGAAGAGGTGAATATCTAAAATTGTCAACCTACTAGGGTTATTTCCCTCGGGCTAAAGCCCTCGGGGAAATAACCCTAGTACGGTTGACAATTTTAGATATTCACCTCTTCAGAGGGCCGTAATTGTATATTGTTCCACCCATGGAACATTATATGATGTTCCCCTCTCAACCGGAAATGGTTTCTTATACGTTGAGTATAAGCAAAAAATATTACTTTATAGGTATTTTTGAAAGTGTATGAAACTGTGTATATAATAATCATGCAGTTGGTTTGATTTAATGTTTATTTAAGTAATTAATGAAATATACGTTGTTTTGCTGACACATGTCACGTGCATAGTCGCGCTCATAAGTGTGACGTCGTTTTGTTGTATATTTAGAAGTCAACTGTATTTCCTTCAGACGTTCGAACAAGTTTGTTATAAGCCACATTTTGATAACTTAAATGAAAGTATGTTCTAATAGATCTGATTATCTTACGCAAGATGTTAACGCGCCAAAACATTAGAATAATAATTTCCTATTTCAAAATTTCAAAACAGTTGATTTTCATACTAAGTTTTGAAAAGTTATATCACGTCTATTATATTTAATTTCGGTATAATAAAACTATTATTGCCTTCATATGTGGTGAACATCAAAGTGGTCAACCCTTGTGAAGTTGTTTTCCCTCTAAAGCCCCCGGGTAAACAACTTCACTCGGGTTGACAACTTTTGATGTTCACCTTAAGCGAAGGCAATAATTGTATATTATTTCTCTGTGATATGATATAAATTTTGATCATTGTGATTGAAATGCAATATCTCGTATAGGGTATAATTTCTCATAAATCCTAGAACGATTAATCGAAAAATTTGCAAAAATTTGTAATTAAATTAAGTCAGCTTTAAATGAAGTTAACCAGGTTGTATCATTGATCTCAAAATCGGGTTTCTATGAAGGGTGTTAAATTTGAAGGGGTAGAGGTACAATGCCCTAAATTAGTATCGCACCATATCTTGAGGGAATTCCCCATCCCCGGACCAGGGACTTAGACTTCATATCTGATTTGGTACGTTGTCAGGTGTTTTAACGTCTATATATGAGTAGTTTGAACATAGTACGGAAAATGAAAAAAGACCTTTTGTTGAAAAACTGTACGGAGAACTACCACGCTCAATGATGCAGTAGTTTTTCTTATGAAATTTTTGAAATCATAAACTTGTTCAAGTCCTAATATAGCTGATTAATTTGTTCCAGTTTAATTTACGGAAAAATCAACGCAAGTAAGATTAAAAAAGAAGTCACCGTAAATCCAGAAAATCGTTCAAGAAGTCAAACTGGTAATGCTAATGCACGTACTTTTTTGTTATCAGCCAAGGATCGGTTCTTTCTATATCTTTATAATGTTACTTCGTGAAATCGTAGAGTTATGCAAATTATTATTGAGACTGTTCGATCTTCTAACTTCCTATGTACATCAAGAGTTGGTGTTGGGATGCTTCATTTCTTTAGTTTTGTGACGTTCTTGTTCTTAGTCAAACGAATACCGGAGCAACAACGAGGAAAGCGAAAATTCTAAAATCATAAATCCACAATCACGGCAATTTCCAGGAACACGAATTGAGACAGTGAACAAAAACGCCACAAAACTAAAGCACTAGCAGTGTGACCCCCTATAAAAACTGAGGTATCATCAGGTGCTCCGGAAGGGTAAATGGTGAATGAAAGGATATGGAGTAAATTGATCTGCTCCACGCATGGCATCCGTCACATAGCCAGCTAAAATATAGTGTTGAAAGATCTGTTTGGTGGCTGATTGGTAAATATCATTTTCTAACCCGTAGACAAAACCACTTAAAATCCATGGTTCGTGTTACTTCTCTAACCCTCAAACAGAACCATGGTAAAAGTTTGAAAAGCTTTAATGAATCTATCAAGTATTCAGACAATAACAAGGACAAGTCGGTAGCACAAACATCATCAACGGAGACAAAACTAAAATTTGAAATGTATGAAATAATGTTCAATAGTGAGCAATCGGAAATTCGAAATAAAAATAGTGATCAATGATCATTTGTTTTAAGATAAACCTTGAAAAGTTTATTTCGTTTTTTATATACTTAGGTATTTTGTTATTTATATACCCGTTTTTAAAATGGCGGAGTATATAGTATTTATTGTGTCCATCCGTCTGTTCATCGTCCGTTCGTCCAACTTTTATATCTGCAATTCCTTTTTAAATAACAAAATACAGAAGTTACTGTGAATTTATTTTCTGCATATGCGCATTACGACAATTATATTTCTTCAGATCTAATCAAAACATTTGGAAAGTCATGAACCGAAATATGTGTATTATCGGATAGAGAACAAATAACCAATAGGGTCTAAATAGAATTAATGAATGAAATTTGATGAAAATTTCACCAGCATTAATCATATGATGCCACAGGCACCTACTATTTAAGGGCATATCCAATAGCTCCAGGGGAGATAATAGAAAACACAGAAGGAGGCAGTGTTTCCAGTGAATATGACGTTGATAACTGCAACGTCACAAAGTAATTCCCATTGTTTTTGAGGAAAGGTAATTTGTGCCTTCAAATTTGGCGGACTTTCTGCGGGTTACCGACAGGGGATTTGTTAAGGGTTACATATTTTTATGATTTACTTTTAAACAAACTCGGTGCCCTATATTGGTTTTGCCATTTTTGAATAGCTTATTATTAGAAGAACACAATATCAGAATTTCATGAAATCGACAAAATGAGAATTCTTTAAAATATTGTAAATTTGACCGTGTAATTCACCATTTCGTGCAACTTTTTTCGTAATTCGTGCTACATACTCTTTAATTTAGTAAAATATAACATAATTTCCTAAATCAAATAAATTTTTCTGTAAATTTTTAAAACCTTAACTTTGTTTTTCTGTTGCTCTGTTACCGAGTAGATTAGAAATAAGTTCTCAATTAATTTTAAAACTATAACTTCATTTTTCTTCAAAAAACGCAAAAATTATCAATGTTTAATTATTTTACGAAAGGATATGGAGTAAATGAACATGAGACCATAACACATATGTTAACTCCAACTGAAATAATTTTAATGAGCTGTATGGCCATTTCGGAAATTTATATCTCATCAGCAGCACTAGAACCCAAACAAAGGAAATCCATAATTTTAAAAAATGGTAAAATGCATAAAACCAAACGAAATCCGAACAATCAGTAATATCAAATATAGCTAAGGACAAAACTACGATGGTGGGAGTTAATCCTTCGGTTTTAGAATTTACATAAATTTAGACAATAGTAATTGAACAAAGTGTACACATGAGATATCATCTCATGTACAAGTACACCATATCTAAGAAAAATAAAGAGCATACATCTCTACCACGGGGAATTGTTCGATTTCAATGGAAACAAGATCGGTGACCCATTTTTTTCTTGTCATTTTGGAATCCTTAGCACTTTTTTAACAACATATCTAAAAATTATGAAAATGGCAATATAGCAAGAAACTGTTTGATATGCCTTAAAATTTTGATCTCGATTTTTTTGGTCTAATCTATAGCTAAACATGGAATTGCATATAGTATTACTCTGTCAGTAGGGGGTACTGGTATGACATATGCAACAAATAAACATAATTAAAAGAAACTTAAAGAGAATCTTTATCACAACTTAAAGAGAATCTTTATCACATGATTCCATCGTGCACCTCCTATTTCTTTTGGTTTCCAATAGTCATGCATTGACATTGGACGGGGGTACTACTGGTTTTTATCTCCAACTCCCCAAATTAATGAATGGAATTTTAGGAAATTTTCAGTGCCATAATGCACCTCCTATTTCATATTTTGACTGAAGCCGTTTTTGGTTTTCCTATAGCAATTCATTTTCATTGTAAGGTAGAGGGTACTTGTATGCAATGCGCAACTCCTCCTAACCCAATGAATCTAATTTGATGAAACTTTCAGGGAACCTTTATCACATGACGTCACAATGCACCTCTTATTTTAGATTTTGATGGGACGAAATTCCCAGGTTTCCCATAGCTATACATGGTCTTACCATGCATTAGGAGTAGTGGTATGCATTTTACAACTCCTTCTAAACCAACAGAATTTGATGAAACGTTCAGAAAATCTTTATCACATGATGCAATAGTGCTCCTCCTATTAGAATTTTGATCTGACCAATTCCTCTTCAATTTCCCATAACTATACATGGACCTACCCACGCATTGTCAATTGGTGTAGGATACTGGTAAGCCATCCGCAACACCTACTTAATCAATGATTGGATTTGGCTGACACTTGTATCACATGCTGCCATAGTGCGCCGCCTATTTTAGATTTGATCAGACCAGTTTCTATTGTTTTTCATTGCTGTTCATGAACACATGCAGTGAAATTTGGGGATACTTGTATGCCATCCGCAACTCTTCTTTAAGCAATTGAAGGAAATTGATGAAACTTTCAGAGAATCTGTATTACACGATGTCATAGTGCGCCTTCCATTTGAAATTTTGATCTGCATATGCACGTGTACAGCATAACAAAATTTATTGTTTTTTAAGCAACTTGGTTATTTTTTGTATTAATTTGACCATGCATTGTCATTTGGGCGGGGGATACTAGTATGCCATCCACACCTCCTTCCAAAATATTAAATAGAATTTGTTGAAAATTCCTTGCAGAAAATCTTTATAACAGGATGCCATAGTGCATTTCCTGTTTCAGATTTTTATTGGAACATTTTTGGGTTTCCCATATCCATTCATTGTCATTGGAGGGTAGGGGTACTGCTATGCGATCCTAACTCCTCTTAAACCAATGAATGGAATTTGATGACACTTTCAGAGAATCTTTATCAAATGATGCCATAATATACCTAATATCTAATTCTTATAAGAAGCAGGAGATGATTTCTCTACCGGTGCACCTGATCTCACCCATGGTTTTTATTGGGTCCGTGTTGTTCATTTTTGTATATGTGCGTGTCTTCATTTTATTTTCTGTGCCGTGCTCATGTTATGTCTTCGTTTCTTCGTTTTTCCGACGTTGCCATTGTCCTTGGATTGTTCCTTTCAGGTTCGGTTCTCACTTACTTTACTATACCTCCCATTTAAGATTTTGATAATACATGTACCAATTTTTGGGGTTCCCATAGCCGAGCTTGGACAATGTCATTTATGTATCTTATGTGGGATATCATTTAGTGAGCTGTGCTCACTGTATTTCTAGTTTTATTTCTCTGAATTTCATCTAACTTAAACGTTTGAAGGCAGGTATATGTTCTGCATGTTTACATAATAAATATAGCTTTTTTATATAAAAAAGAATGCTTATAGATAAGAATTCAAAACGTTTTGCAAAAACCGATATATTATTAGAAAAGCAATATTGATGTTAAAGTTTAGACCTTAGGTTCATCGATTCAATTGTAATTGTAATTAAGACTTATTGCAAGTTAAACATTTAACATGTATCACAAGCTTTAATTTGGTTTTGTCTGATGATTAGAAAATGACATCAACAAAGCATCTAGGCAATGCAACCACTCAAGATGAAGAACAGCATTAAACACGTTGTTTCATTGCTTGGTTTTACCACATATTTATAAAGACTTTGTATGGTGTGTATATTCTGCATATCCTCTGATAGTTAAACCAATGCAACATACCTTTTAAAATATTGTCTAGGCTGCTGTGTGACGGGACACGGTAATGTGTAAAGCAGATCAGGTCTCGCAGCACCTGATGACATCTCACATTGTTTGCGTTTCACATCTGTGTGTGTGTGTGTGTGTGTTTTGATGTTCATCCATTTAATTATCTTTGTCATATTGTCTCAATTTGTGTTATCTCTGTGTTGCAATGGGATCTTTATGCCCCGCCTACGATAGTAGGGGGCATACAGTGTTTGGGTGTGTCCGTCCGTCCCAAGTTAGGTTTACCATTAGGTTTAAGTTTTTTCTGTGAAGGATGTATGCTATTATCATGAAAGTTTGTATTAATACATATTAGGGTATAATTAAACAAAATCATAATAAAAATATATCCATGCTACCAACTTCATGCTTCACCGATCATGGAAAAAAGGGGGTATTATGAGGTTTACCCTTAGGTTTCAGTTTTTTCTGTCAAGGATATATGCTATCATCATGAAACTTTGTATTAATACACATTAGGTTTTATTTAACAAAAATCATAATTAAAATTTATCCAGGCTTTAAACTTCATGCTTCACTGAACATGGAAAATGGGGGATAGTACGAGGTTTACTCTTAGGTTGAAGTTTTTTCTTTGAAGAATGTATGCTTTTATCATGAAACTTTGTATAAATACATATTAGGGTATAATTAAACAAAGACCATAATAAAAATTTATAATTACTACCAACTTCATGCTTCATTGATCATGGCATAAATGGGATAGTATGAGATTTAACCTCAGGTTTAAGTTTCTTTTCTGTGACGGATGTATCCTTTTATTATGAAACTTTATATAAATACACATTAGGATATAAATAAACAAAATTTACCCATGCCACCAACTTCATGCTTCACTGATGACGGAAAAAGGGGATAGTGTGAGGTTTATCCATAGGTTTAAGTTTCTTTTCTGTGAAGGATGTATGCTATTATCATTAAACACCCATACAATACCCATTAGGGTATAATTAAACAAAAATCATAATACAAATATAACCATGCAACCAACTTCTTGCTTTACTGATAACGAAATATAGCAAATAGTTGTGAGGAGGGGCATTGTGTCCGTTAGACAGATATTCTTGTTTTTATTTCTTTTTTTTCAATTATTTATTTTCCTTTCTGCCTTTTACATTCATTTGGTGTTCATTTCCTTTGCATTTTAACATGTATAATTAAATTTTTTTTTAATTTCCTCCTGTTGTTTTTATTTTTTTTATTCATTATTACTGATTAATGTTTGAACACTTTCATAAGTATGGTAATTATATTTGGATGTTTAAAAACATTTGCAAAGTAAAGTCTTTGTACAATCAAACAAAGCTACGATATGAAGCAGAAACCCGAAGCCCTGAAAAACTACACACGGCAAAAATTCATAGTTATCCAAAGAACTGCTGTATAGAAAATAATTAAAAAAAAATTATATGCTTTTTGGGGAAATTAGTGATCTGATTCGATCAACGCGAATAGAAAGTAAAGAATCAAAATCATAGATTATTCTGTAATCACATGACATTGTTTTAAAGTGATGATTTTGGTATGTTGGTCCATTTCCATATGCTAAATAGCCAATAGAGATAGGCAAATACCTTTGCTGTGTATAAATTTCTCACCTAAAAGCTTCATTTTAGAAATTAGAGAAAGGATTCGATAAACACGAACAGAAAGAACAACGGATATATAAGGTTCCGCATTACGTAAAAATAATCGAAAGGGATGATTTTTATCTATCCATTTGTTATAAATAACCAAAACACATAACACAGACAAGTACCGATGCTCATTTCTGTTTTCTTCTGCCCATGCTCTCTTCGACGAACAACAAAGCAACAAACACGATGAATTCCCGATTGAGACAGAGGCGTAAATGCTGTGACTATTTATATACTGTATGTTATTATTATTTTTATTAATTATTCGTTTTGGATTGACGGTTCGGTTCTCACTTACTTTAAATAGGAACACCGTCACTTTTGGACTCATAAAAATGATTTTGAAAAAAAGGTATACAGCATATTTGATCATAAGCAGGCAGCTCATTTAAAAACAACGGCAGTAGAATACCGTGGGAACAAAGGAATGGTATTTACAAAAAGACATAAACAATGAAAAGATATGAAGGGACGAAGAACAACAATAAAAGCATTCTTCCATTGTTTGGTTTACCATGTATTTTTAGAGACTATGTCTCATGTTCATTTACTCCATATCCTTTTATTCACCATATGGAGTAAATGCATATGAGACAAAGTCTCTAAAAATACATGGTAAACCAAACAATGGAACGATGCTTTTATTGTTGTTCTTCATCTTGAAGTCACCACGAGCCCTTCAACAATGAGCTTTGCTCATACCCCATAGTAAGATCAAGACTTCCCCTAGCACCTGTTAGAGCGTAATTCATTGTTAGGTGTCGAGCAACGCTACATCCATGTTTTTTTTCTGGCCATGGATTCGGGATTGTCAACAATCATTAATTAAATTGGCAAAGTGTTCTTGCAATTACTGTCATCCGTTGCCTGACAAAAGCACCAGTGTCACTAGCTGATGGACAATCACAACATAAAGACAAACACAAGGAACTCAGCAAGTCGATTGTAAGAAAACATGGCATTATAAATTAGTGAGATGTGGGTAATATAATCAGGTGGTCAGAATCACATTTTGAAATTATAAAAAAAATAAATGCAAAACTTTAGAATGGTGATAATGCATCTCAAGAACAAGTGCACCATAAATTAAATGTATAGGGAGCATACATCTGTCCTACGGGGAATCTTTTTGCGGACTCCACACTGCAGGAAAGACAAACTGTGGTCTTAAATAAACAATGAAAGGATATGGAGTAAATGCAAATGAGACAAAGTCTACAAATACACGGTAAACCAAGCAATGGCTAAACAAGAACACTGAAAACAATGACTTCAGAGAGCTACAAAATACAGAAATAAAAACAACATTAAATGGCATGTTCATCACGTGCCCTACATCCATCAGCTTTCGAGTAAGAAAGAAAATGACCAATATGTACTACTCAACAAAAGAAACGATACACAGATAATTTTGTAAATATTTGGTATCTAAACGTTCTATATAAGTGTATTAATGTATTCAGCGTCAAAATGCATTTCTCTTTATTTTGTTTTCAAATCAATTCCGAAACGGATACGAAATACCCGGAATAGTATTTTTTCGACCGATGATCGAAATCGCCGTTAACTGATGTATGATTTTTTTAATTGTTTGGGGATGAGATTGAATTTGGACATTTCATCAGGTAAGCAATTTGCCTTCGTGAAAAAAAGAAAACAATCCCTCATTTCGATGCTCCGTTCAATTCAAAATCAACATGAAAAATGACTTGATGTTGATTTCTGCTCTAATAATTCATTTTTTTGTGAAATAAGAACACACTAAAGACTAATGAGTTATCTTAAGCAAACGTGCTCATCAAATGATAAATCATGTGGTACTTGTATGGCGATGCATTGTAGTTGTGATCATTTTTATATTTCTTTACATTTTATTTTCATTTGTTCAGTACATCTTTAGTGTAATAATATAAATGTCGATACATTTCATTTATATTTCTAGAGTTATCTCTCATGGATTATTAAAAGTTTTATTTAGGAATACGTTTGGTGTATTCTTTTTCATTTAATTTTTTGTATTTCGGGTTGGAGCTTATATTTACTATTGTATGATGTAATATTTATTCTGCAGAAATCCGAAATTCATTGCAAATGTTCAACATTTGTGTTTTGTTTTTCGCTTACTTGTTCGTTTTTCATATCAATTATCAATTATTTTCCGTTTTCCAGTCTTTTTAATGTGTTATTTTATTATGATTTCCACTTTTCGCATTTTGATATTTTTGAGACCAAAACTCGTTTCTACACATGGTAAGTAACTTTCCTGTTAAATTTCATTCAATTTGGAGCATTTTGAATTTTTCCCGCCTTTTTCCTTTTACATAGCAACGGTCGCCATTTTGATATTTTTAAGACCAAAACTCGTTTCTACACATGCTAAGTAACCTTCTTGTCAAATTTAGTTCTGTTCTGAGCACTTTGAATTTCCTGCTATTTTTCTGCTTCGATCATGTGACACCTGTCCTCCAGGTTAGTTTGACATTAAGGCGAAGTGTACGTAATTAACTACTCCAACGATTTTTTTTTAATTTCGTATACAAATAGTGCATGGAAATATATGACAGAAAATCGAAAAAAAATTGGGGGGGTCACCGTTTTAATTTTCGAGATATGACTATTTGAAGACGTGAAGTTTACTGCACGAAACACTAAAACTACAAAGGATATATAGCGAAAAATCGTAACTATCGGATTGTACATTTACTTAAATCGTGCTTGCAAATTTATTTATCCAACAATTTTTTTTGAAAATTTGATATATTATTAAAAAATTAATTTTGAATGCATTGATGTAAAGAAAGTCCCTAGCAACCGTGCTCGTTTTCAAGATATATCGCTTTGAATGGTGGATTTTAATGTATAAAATGCGTTTTTCCGGCGACGTTACTGAAGACGTTGCTTTTTTACTGTAACGCATGGCACTAACAATTATCTTTTTTTTTGTGTTTGTTGACTTCAGTAGACTGTTGTCGTTATTTTATAAACACCGACATTTACCAGAAAACCGAAGACAAATAAGACTTTACAGATCTTCAGATGCGATTGTCGCAATTAACTGTTGGAGGACAAGAAATTTTAGTTCGATATTACCTACCGAACTTATGAATTGTATATATAAAATTTCCAAATCGTTCGAACTTTATTATCTTTTTGCGCTTTGCTATTGTATCAAACTTAAGATTTTAAAAAATAAAAGTAAAACGTACATTGCATCAATTTATATAAAATTAGAACCTCTCTGTCGGAAGACGATAGTGAGAAGAATGACCTTTGTTCCTATGTTGGACCATTTTCAAAATAAGCCCAAATATCGTCAAAAATCGTGTAAGGTGGTCTATGATAAATGTGCTTCTTATGAGATAAAAATATTTATGCCACACTTGTTTTCTGACATTTGTATCCGTTTATACTACCCGAAGGACATAGAGAACCCAACTAATTTTTTAATGCGATTGTGACACAATTTCCCTTCAAAATGGCAGTTGGCTTAGTTTGGTTCTGAAGGTGCTGTGCAACGAATTTAAACAAAAAGCTACAAAAAATTTCAAAATCTGTCAAAATTGCACAGAAGTGACAAGTACAGTGGCTTGATCTTTTATCTAAAACGTATGAAAATGTATTTTAATTAATTTTGTTTTTTACAGTGTATTTGACAGATTACATGCTTAAACATTTTTGAAGAAGATAACATGAGTTTGCAAAATTGCTATGCTAAATGAAATAAATTCACGGTGTTCCGACTTTTTTGTTTTAATTCAAATGTCAAAGAAAATCACGACTGTATAGTGAATCTATAACACCACCTATTTTCATTTTCACTACATTGAGGTTGAGTTGGGCGAAAGAGGTTCTCGTTCCGATTTGCTCTCTATAAATTTAGCAAATTCCGTATTTTAATGACAGGAAATCGGGGTGAAATCACCTCCCACAAAACGTACTATAGTTATATACAGTACTAAAATTACAGAAACTTCAGTGGGACTGTTACTTCTGTACGAAATGTACAATAACTTCGATACTAAATTTGACTTTTGGTATTAAATTCAACGTAACATCGGTAGAACATGCCGAATTTACAGAAACTTAGCTGCAAAATTTACAAAAACTATATATGGAACTAAAATTACAGGACGGTTTAAGTACTAAATTTAAACAGTAATATCCGAAATGAATTGACAGTATTTACAGTAGTTTCCGAACTGAATTTACAAGGATTGAGCGACTCGTTAGCAGACTCTATTTGCCAATGTATCGTAAACGCATTAAATAGCGAATGCATTGAACAGCTGAGACAACGTAGACGAAAACCGATGGGCAATATTAATAGAATAAACAGTAGAGAAAAACGTCCAAATTCGACTGATAATGTTCGTTGTAATGAAATTGAAAACCAAATTAGTGCTGATTCGTTCGAGCAAGTATTTATGAGCAGAAATGACTTTACAATCACGGACGCATTAAACCAGAACCAAAACGAATCACTTGATAGCAGTACAAACACTGACGATAGCATTACAATGCAGAAAGAACTAATATCAGAAACTGATAATCATGAAGTCCGAATTTGATGCTAAAGAACAGTGTTTATGTCGAGGAAGTAAGAAAAGTTCCGACCAGATCAAGTGTAACCTATATGCCAACTTTGGTTTAATGAATCCTGTTGGCTTTTGGGTTTGTCCAGAATGCCGCAACATACCATGCCTGATAAAATCAATCAACCAAAAACTAGACAATGTACTAGCGTGCAATGACAACATGGCAAAACGTCTGTATGATAAAACTGTAGAAATCCAGCAACTCAAGGACGAAAATATGCGCTTGCGCAGACTTATTAACGATAGTAATTGTCGAGAGATGGAGATTGAGATCAAAAAAGTTAACGAAGACATCGATCATCCTCTAGATTCGTCAGGAGATATACAAACAAAAGGTACTCTAATCATAGGTAGTTCTATCATCATTATACCTGATGTTTTGCATCTCTATCCATTGTCTACCTATTGAAACATGTATAATATTTGGATAGTCATATGATTCTGAGAAATACATGAATGGCATATGTTTTTATTTTTATTTTCACAGGAAGGGCAATTGATTCTTGTACATTTACTCTCTCTGTAAAAAAAAACACGGAAAGAAAAATAAATTAACATAGTCACCTAGTGGGCATCTTTTTAATTAATGGAGAAAAAAATCTGAAACTAACACTACGAGGTCGTATGGGTGCAAACAAAAGATATATGAAATATGTGAAAAAATAAAATCGGGAATATTAATATTAATTAATATTAATATACTAAAAAAAGTAATAATAATTGATTTTTCTGTTGTGGGTTTATAGAAATCAAACGGACAGTAATACATAACAACTGATTAATCAAATATATTCTGAAAACAAACATTACACTTATACACATCCAAATTATGAAAAGTTATCTAAAGTAGTTCAAAGGTTATAGCAAAGGTGAAAGTTTGGTACGCACAGACAGAGATAGATAAAAATGGTAAACGCTACCTCATATCCGTCACATCCGCAATTTAAGAAGCAAGAAAAAAAACAAACTCACATCTCAATACGATAAATAATAAAAATTCTACAGATATTAATTGTTTAATGTGTCCATATGAACACACTACAAGAAATTTACAAAAAGGGAACTGCATTAAAACCTGACAAAAAATCTATGTTTTCAATTGATTGGTTCCCTTGTGTGTCTCTTGTTTCTCAAAAACGGTAAACGCTACATCAATTTTTTTTTTTTTCGATTTACTCTAGCTTTGATGTTTTAATTGACAACAAACAAATAAAGTTGACCCCGTCTCACTACGATATATAGGAAAGGTTCTTCAGTCAAATATGTGAAAATACCAAGTTTAACCAACTTTGACCTTTTTGAGCTGACCTATGTTTTGCTTTGCATATTTACTTTCCTAGAACTATACACTTGCCAAGTATCAAGTATGAAAAGTTTATCTTACAGTGTTAAACAGTTATAGGGCCACACGTACAAATAGACACAGAGTTGAACGGTTAAAGGACCACACGCGCAAATAGACACAAAGCAAACATACACACAAAAAGGACAAAAACAATATACCCTCGAATCTTGATCTGGGAGCATAAATACCACAGAAATAATATCGACTTTGACTTTTTTAAGATAGCCAGAAAATTAGAAGTAAATTATATAGAAAAAAATTCCATGTTGTCTATTTTACCTTCAACTGACCATTTACTGTTTGTCAACAAATGTTTGAAATTTATGCTTTTTTCATGTTATTAACATTGTAAACATTTAACAAAATGAAATTACATTTAACATAAATGAAAACTCAATTTAAAAAAAATCACATTTATTTGTAGGTTATAACATATATTAATGAATAATTGCATTGAAGGAATATGGAGTAAATGCACATGAGAAAAAGACTCTACAAACACAAGGTAAAACAAAGCAATGGAACAAAGCTATTATTGTTGTTTTTTCACCTTGAAGTCAACACGAGATTTGCTCATGCCTCATAGTAAGTTCAAGACGGCCCCTAGCACTGGTTTGAACGGAATTGTTGGCTAGATGTCGAGCAATGCTATATCTATGCCTTTGTACCTATGGATGCGGGATCGTCAATCGTCAAAGTGCCAGTCTGCCTTTTTCAGGTTGATCGTAAAATGTAAAACTTTGACGATAAAAGTGATAATGAAGATTATTAAGTTAACAGTTTCCTAGCATTTTTTTATCCTGCTTATGATAATGAAAATGCAACCATTATAAACCAGAATAATGTCAAAACACTTTCATGTATATCACAAAAAATTATTTCGTCTTTTGTTTTAGTTTTGTTTAGCAAAAGTCAATCATTATCACACTAAAACATTTTAATGATCAAACCTGAAAAATGCAGGCGATCATACATGTAGTTTATTATTTACAAAAAGTCTCAACAGAACTTTTAAAAAAAAGTAATATTTGATTTTATGCAAAATGAATAAAAAATATATCTGTTATCTTGGTACTGTTCAGAATATCTTTCACAACATAGTATGGTTATGGTGATAAACATTTGCAGCAATGACCAAGGGTCAGGCAATGATAGAAAAAATACATGTAGACAAATGAATGTCATTTAGAAAAGACAGAATAAGTTTTTTAAGCTAGCACAAATGACTTCGTCGAATGTGTTTGTGCTACAGAATTGTTGTTGTCTGAATACTGGGGAGTTCAACAGATATATTTTTCCAAACCTTTACCTTGGTACTGTTTGAACACGTACCATGGAATTTTACTGGTTTTGTTTAGGGGTTATAGAATGACATTGACAAAACGGCTACTGAACAGATGTTTCAACATCACACAATTTATTAGCTGTGTGACGGGTGTCACGTGTGAAGTAGGTCACGCTAATCCTTGCTTGAGCACCTTACGACTCTCTTTGAGGGTTCATGTTGTTGTTTTTTATTTTATTATTTTATTTATTTATTTGGCGTTTATAATATGCTCTGTTTGTTTCGTCTTCCTCATGTACGTTCTTTGTTTGTATGTGATCTTATATTGCGATATATTCTTGATTTCTGATTTTGGATATTCATTTGAAAATTTATACATAATGCTAAATCTAAGATATAAGAGAAAAGGCCCAAAGTCCTTTTACGAGGGTGGATAAGAACGAGGAAATCGCCTTGAAACAAGACTAATGTCTAATGATGTCGTTTCCCAGACTAAAATTGAATAAGTCCTGTACTTGAAACCTTAAAACGTTCTGTGTATCAATGAAAAAAACACCAACATCATTTGCAGATATCAAAACAATGTTTAGTCTATGGACTGTGGTTTGATATACATCGCTATCAAGTAATGATACTCTAGTTCATGATTTAAAGTTAAAATTGTAATTATTGTTATCATGATCATTGATCAGGAACATGATAACGATAAAATTAAATCATATCTTGTTGCTCAGATAAATAAAACAATGGATCTACACACAATTTTTATGAAAATGAAAATGAGTCTTTATGAGTATCAATAAAAAGGGCCTTTTATCACCAGCACATGTGATACTGTCTTGCAACATCGCTGTTCATAAGGCGCAGACTCCGTCAGAAAATTACAGACAATTTTATTTGATAGAACAACAAACAATACATTTTGTACAAAACAAATATTCACAATAAGATGTTGGAATAAAGACACTATGCAGTGGAGATTTAAGCAAAGGCGCTATATTGAATGAAATTGAGTGTAAACTCTCTCCTACTATCTCCTTGATATAATAATATGCTAAAACACTGAAAACCTACAGAACACAATTGCATTGTTGCCAATTATTAGTGACAACCGAAAGCAGAGCTACGAATAAAATATAATAAACATATTTTTCGTCATAAATACCCAAAACGTGATATTTTCACACTAACATGTAGTACAGGTAAGGCATCAACCATTTCAATGCCGAGTTTTAATTGGTATACATTCAAGTAAATTTACTTTAATTTTGAATTCAGTATATTATTAACAATGAAAGGATGTGGAATAAATGCACATAGGACTAAGTCTCTACAAATATATGGTAAAATCAAGCAATGGAACAACACTTTTATTATTTTTCGTCATCTTAAAGTCACCTTGAGGTCTTCAACAATGAGATTAGCTCATACTTTATAGACGGAAAACACAACACTTCTATTGTAGTAGTTGTTAATCTTAAAGTCACCTTGAGGCCTTCACAACATGGTACACTCATAGATACTTTTACTATTAATGAATACCAAAAGGGTATCAACTATCAGTATTTATGAGGCACAACTTAACTATTCATTCCTTAATTTTTCATATCAAAAACATTTTTATCATAAAAAAATCGATTCGATGTGTATATCATAACGTTTCAAAAATTTGGTACCTAAAATTCACTTTTTTATCTCAAATATCTATATTTTTTATAAATTCTAAAAAAATCCTCATTGCTTTTTGATAACAAAACTTTCGTTTAATAATATCAAAATTATATTTTCTTATATCAAAAAATTAAATTGTTGATATCAAGAGGTTAAGACTATTCTCAATCAGAAATTCACCTATGATATCAAAAAATTCATTTTTTTAAACCGATACCATGTTTTAGCATAAAAAAATCAGAAAAACGATTGTTTTATAAAAAAAATTAGATTATCTGATATTAGAATTTTTTTTAACTCAGAAATTCATTTTTCTTAAATTTAAAATGGCGTCTTTTATTAAACCGATTTTATTTGAAAATATGCAATATTTAAATTTAAGAATTTTTTTTTTAACCTAAGGAGTATCTCCCTCTTGCATAGCTCTGTCCTGAGCTGATTTTGGCTTTCCTATTTAGATCATATTGGTAATTTGTTCTCCATCAGCTTTTACACATATTTCGGTTCATGCATTTCCACATGTTTTGATTTGATCTGCACTGATGAGACATTAGTTGTCGAAATGTGCATATGTAGAACCTAACTTCACGGTAACCTCGGTATTTTGTTCTTTATAAATAAATATCGAAGTTACTGTAAATTAAGTTTCACTGTGAAAAGTAATATTCCTACTCGCTGTATTTTTCGCAGCTGATCCATTACGCGAGAGCTAGCACCAATTATTTGGACTTACTCATTAGACATAGCTATTTATGTGACCATCTTCAAAAAATCCGATTAATTTTTTTTTACATATATCAGTCCTATGTGGGAAAACTAGAAGCTTCAGTCCGAACGGTCATTATTAAAGATTTTTCAAATAGGACTTGGAAGATATTTTCTTTCTTTCTTTACGACTTTTCAATAGCAATTGTACACTACAACAATGAAAGTGGAGGTTTAAACACGCCGTAAAACCACGATGCTTTTGCACTCTCTAAAGTCTTTTTGCCTTTTTGATTTCGACTTTTAACAATTTTGTTTGGTATTTCTGTTATCTGTAATTAGCAGATTGTGGCATGTAATTATAATTTTTAGCCATTGTAGGTGTTTCCTGTTATCCATTTTTTTACAACTATTCTCATTCTATATATTTTCCACAGCTTGTGTCTCTTCGGTAAAAGATCAAATGAAAACAATTGAGAGACTATAAACCAAAATATTTATAAAAATTGATAGAGAACAAATGACCAATATAATGTAAATGGAAAGCAGAATATATCAGGTGATATTTTGATGTAAAAAAATAAATTTCCGATATAAAAAATAACAAGTATTTTCTAATAATCACAGGTTCCATTTTAATATTAGAAATTTAATCTTTTTTTTATATCAGAAGTTTTATTTTTCATGTCAAAAATGCTTTTACAACAAAAATAATAATTAGTAAAAGGGAACCTTATACGTTTTTTTAAGTACCCGGTTCAATATCCCCTGTGTCATATCATAGATGTAACTATATTAACCAATACTAGTAGCTAATACATCTACGGTCACATTCAGTTATTTATTCTCCAACTTTAAAGTACAACAATTGACGTTTTGGGAGGGACAATGAACACATGAATCTAAATCCCAGATTGCATGTATTGAAATTATTTACATGCATGTTGTTGACTTTCCTTTTGATGTCTCTAGAGTATTATCCGATTCTTGCATCGTGCTTGCAGAAGTCGGCTCCAATAACTCTTTCTTACAACTACATCTGAAGTAACACATCATACGACTTAAGAGTTGTCTGTTGGACTTCCTTATAATCAGATAGACAAATGGATCTGCTGTAAAACTAACTCCTGCTAGTCTGTGGATGGTTCCGATTGTTTTACGGGACATGTAGATGTGAAATAAGTTGTGCATTACCCACATCTGAAAAGAAAATAAAACATGCAGATCTATATATTCATTGTGTGTGATTCATTGGTTTTTTTTCCTCATGCAGTTCTAGCATGATATTTTCGACAACTATGGAATATGACAAAACGGCTAGTTTTGAAATAAAATTCCAGCACATGATAACGTTACTTCACCGTAACTTATAGTATTCTTCTCATATCAGCCTCTGAAATACAACATCACTCATATCAGGTTTTGACACTGATAACATTCAAAAATTAACATTGTGTGCGTGTGTGTGTGTGAAAAGTATACGTAATAAGGTGAAAAAATAAGAAACGAATGTTAATGAAGAAGAACCTAAATACATGGAATGCTGGAAATCTGTGGTAGACCATTTCGACAAATAACTCACAATTCATAAGAACTTATTTTGACAATAAGGAAACTTATTACAAATTGGCAACTGAAACCCAGAACAATGTCAAATACAGAATTTCAGTACGAGATATGTGATCGACAATTTTTTTCAGGTGATTTCCACCATAGATATGGCTAATACATCTATGTTTCCACCGTCTTTGTCTTTTTGTCTATGGACTCTGGATTTTGACAACTGTGTTTTGTTATCCCCCCATATAACATATTTATACATAAAGCGAACATTATTTGTGATTGAAGTATTGATATATCAACAAAGGAGAATGAGAACATGATGCTGAATGGAAATAACTTTCCGTTAAAGCATTCTTCAAAATCACCACTTTTTGTTCACACTGCTTGTACTTTAGTTTTGTGGCGTTCTTGTTCATTTTTGTTTATTTGTTTTGTCTTTGTCATACTGTCTCAGTTCGTGTTGCTGTGAATTGCCATGATTTTGGATTTATGATTTTAGAATTTTCCCTTTCCTTGTTCTTGCTTCGGTATTCGTTTGCCGATGTATTTGATATAGAATTATATGTAGAATTCTATAATGGTGGTGTTATAGTTAGTTGCAAATGTCTTTTATCGAAGATATTGCCTCGGCGTATTCAGTTATTTGTATTACTGAAAGTCATTTAGATCGCAATGTCTTAAATCAAGATATAACCACTCCTGGCTTTTCAGCAATATTCATTCCTGACCGGGATCATTGCGGAGGGGGTATTATCTATATATCAAATGACATTCAGTTGATTGTCAAACGAAAGAATGAATTAGAATTTGAAGATGGATAACTTTTATGGTTAGAAATTCTTTATGGAAAACCATGTACAGTATACCGTCCACTCGGAAGTCCAGGTGAATTGACAACTCTGTCGAACAAGCTTTAAATATAAATCTTAGTGAAAAAAAGGTTGTCCAATATTTTCACTACATTTAATAGACCATTACTTGAATATGCATGGGAAGTATGGGATTGATGTTTAGAAAAAGATATTAACACTCTAGAAAAGGTACAATGGTTGCCGGGTTAACAAAATTCGTTAGTAGGGAATCTCTTTATCCAAAACCGGGTGGGTACATTGGCAGAAAGGCGAAAACACAGGAAATTATGCACATTTATAAAATGTTTAAAAATTTTGTCCTAAGTACCTATGGGATCTTTTATCTCCACATGTATCTGAAACAAATGAATATAATTTACGTAATCGAAACAATTATGTTCCTGTTAGAGCTAGATTAAAATATCAGAAAAGTGTTTTGTTTCCCCTACTGTGTCTTCATGGAATGATCCTGATGTTCATGTACGGAACTCGCATAACCTTCCGACATTTAAAAATAGACAAAAGTCTATTGTATGCAGCCCTCAAGAGTACTATAAAGGTGTAAGAAAAATATAGTCTCTAACGTTGTCTCCAGTTTATTACGTATATTTCTCACAGATAGTTAAATTTTCACATTTAAAAGTTCGAGGTATATCCGAGAACTTTAAATTGTGAAAATTTAACTATCGAAATGTGAGAAATTATCGTAATGAATCGGAAAACAATGTTAGAGATTTTTTCTCTTATTTGTACTCAATTTATTTAAATAAAGCAATCTCCGTAGTCTCCAGTCTCAAAATATGCCGCCATTTTGTTGCTATCATCGTTGCAATGTGTATCATTGCGCCATTCATTGAAAGGGGTGTTGAATATAATAGTTTTTATAAAAATGTCACATTATCATTAAATTGTGTTATCTTAATCATAAAAATGCAAAACCGCTTCGCTATACAATGATGCAGGTGTTAATTTCATCAACATCCGGTTGCACTATTTCTAGAAACTGACACGAGACATTTACATGATTGACCAATCGCCAACTGAGATCAAATAATACCCATGTTAATTATCATTTCGATAACCCATTATTTGGGAGGTGTTTATATTTGCTAGAAATTAGAGAAAACTTAATATATTAGACAGAAGGTTATGGCATCAATGTAGCAATTTAAAAGCTTATTTATATAGAGTAAATTTAGTATATGACTTTTCATGCCATTGTGGAGCACAATACGAAGATGCAATTCACTTCTGTCTTGAATGTCCAAATAATCAAATTCAAAGAGATGTACCGTTTTCATACTTAAGAAATATTGATCTAAATATCGAAACTATTATTAGGCAATGACAACTTGAATTTTCTAATAAATTCAAATTTTTTGGAAAAAGTCAGGAAAAAAAACGATTTAAGACTGGTCAATAGAATCTACTTTTTTTTTTCTTTTCTTTTCTTTTTTTCAATTTTTTTTTTTCATATTTTTCTTTTTGTTTATTTTCATTTCTATTTTCATTTACATTTTCGTCTTTTTAACTCGAAAGCCGTAGGCTGAGAGCTGTTAAAACCACCCGAGAAAGTCACTTGAGGCTTCAGGCCTATTAAGGTATGTGAAGAGCTACGTGCTTCCGATCAAAATATAGTGCGTAAATGTCTTTAAAAATGCTTTTTTTTGTAAGTCGAATATTGACGTTGTGATATTAACATACAGCACATAAATATCCACAGTATTTACGTCTTTGTCTCTTGAAATAAATCCAGTAAAATTGTCGTGTAGAACTTTGTCAAGATGAAAATAACATTTGTTTACCTGTATCATGTGTATTGCATACTAAATCAGACAATCCGATTATTTTCACGTATTACGGAATAACTTTATATGTTCGTGTTGTATTTGATTACGGTACCTCGATTGGATATTTAGCACATGAGTTGAACTTGACACCCATACGAAAATCATCCATTTCGATCATCTTCACGTGATAACGCAATTGCCTGTGATTTTTAGCTCACCTGACCAAAGGCAATGTGAGCTTTTGCCATCACGCAGCGTCCGTCGTCCGTCCGTTAACTTTTATTCAAAGATCTTCTCCTCTGAAAGTACAGAGCCAATACTAACCAAACTTGGCCTGAATCATCACCAGGGTATGTTCATTCAAATTTGTGATTTTTATGACCGTAGACCAAACAACATGGCTGCTGTTACTAAAAATAGAACATAGGGATAAATTGCTGTTTTTGCAAATTACTCGAAAACCATTACAGATATCAAAATTCTGACATGGGGTAAAAATGATCAACATGATGAGATCTACCTGCGCTGCAATTTTGAAGAATATCCGTTTACCCGTCTTGGAGTTATTGCCCCTTTTCCGTAAAAATTTCATTTTTTTCGTTACTTTTAGTCTTATATATATTGAAAATGGTAGAAGATAGAAGTGATGTTTATGGTCAGCATAGTAAGATCTACATGTCCTGCAAT
The DNA here is from genome assembly GCA_002080025.1 of Modiolus philippinarum. Taxonomy (NCBI): domain Eukaryota; kingdom Metazoa; phylum Mollusca; class Bivalvia; order Mytilida; family Modiolidae; genus Modiolus; species Modiolus philippinarum. The sequence goes on along the minus strand of MJUU01048728.1, from coordinate 61,560 downwards.
TTTGAAGAAAATCTTACAACCCACATAGGAGTTATTGCCGCTTTTTCTTTGAATTTTCACATTTTTTAACGTTTTTACTTTTATTTCAAAAACTGTTTGAGATAAAGGTTAAATGTGAATTGCAAAAGTGGTGAGGTTTTCCAGAACTACAATTTCAACATATGACCAGCAGGTTCGCATCTCATCCACGATGGCCGCCAGCGGGGAAGATAGTTTAACATAGGACCCTATGGGAAATACTTTCAAAGATCTTCTCCTCCTCAGAAACCACTGAGCCAATGGGGACCAAATTTTGTCACAGTAGTCTTTGGATGGTCCCCTTTAAAGTTTGTGATTTTTATGTTCGTAATTCATCCAAGATGGTCGCCAGCACTGGACATAGTTTAACATAGGACCCTATGGGAAATGTATTCAAAGATCTTCTTCTCTGAAACTACCAATGGTGAATAAAAGGATATGGAGTAAATGCACATGAGACAAAGTCTCTACAAATACATGGTAAAAAACAAGCAAAGGAACAACGCTTTTA
>MJUU01048728.1:43741-53996 GCA_002080025.1 Modiolus philippinarum | reverse complement strand
CATTCACAACACATAGGGGAGGGTTTGGATCCAAGAAAACGAGTTTAACCCCACCGCAATTTTTGCGCCTGTCCCAAGTCAGGAATATTTGGTCGTTGGCTTGTCCTTGTCTTCTTATATGATTTTGTTTCTTGATATTTGGGTTATTGGATATGGTTTGTTTCCATTGATTTACCAATTTTTTTTTACCTTTTTGGGGCCATTTAGGGCTTGCTATATGGTGTGAGGTTCCTTACTGTGTTAAAGACCGTACTGTGACCCCTAGATGCTTTGTTTTGGGTAGTTTTAACCTGTATATTGGATGTTGTCTCCTTGACATTTACCCCATTTCCTTTCTTTTTCAATCAATACTTGTAAGAAGTACAATGAAACTTGTTAAATAACGAAATACCGAAGTTTCTGTTAATTTATTTTCTGCATATGCGCATTTCGACAACTTATGTCTCATCAGTGCAGATAAAACCAAAACAGTATCATGATACTTGTAAAAAGTATAATAATTCTTGTTGAAGGTATAACGATAAACACTTATGTATTTCTGGGGTATGGTATAAAGGTATAAAGTAACTTGTTTCATTGGCTGTATTTGTAAATAAGTATCATTATACTTTTGGCAAGTATCATTATACTCTTGACAAGTATCATTATACTTAATACAAGTATCATTATACTTTCAAGGTGTATCATTATACTTTCAACAAGTATCGTTATACTTTTAACAAGTATCATTATACTTTTGACAACTATCGTTATACTTTGGATAAGTATCATTATACTTTTAACAAGTACTTATACTTTTAAGAAGTATCATTATACTTTTGACAACTATCGTTATACTTTTAACAAGTATCATTATACTTTTAAAAAGTATCGTTATACTTTTAACAGGTATCGTCATACTTTTTACAAGTATCATTATTCTTTTAACAAGTATCGTTATACTTTTAACAAGTATCGTGATACTTCTATAATAAACATCATTATACTTCTAATAAGTATCATTATACTTTTAACAAGTATCGTTATACTTTTAACAAATATCATTATACTTTTAACAAGTATCGTTATACTTTTAATAAAAATCATTATACTTTTGACAACCATCGTTACACTTTTAACAAGTATCATCATACTTTTGACAAGTATCGATATACTTTTTGTTAGAAGTATCATTATACTTTTAACAAGTATCGTTATACTTTTAATGAACATCATTATACTTCCAATAAATATCGTTATACTTTCATTAAGTATCACGATAGTTTCTTCAAATATATTGATAATTCATGTAAGTATTATTATAGATATGAAGAGAGTTGTGATAACAAAAAGCATCAAGATACTTGTAAGAAGTATCATGATATTTGTAAAAAGTATCATGATACTTCCAAAAAGTATCAATATACTTTATTTTAGTATCCTTATACTTCGTACAAGTATCATGATAGAAAAAAGTATAGATATAGAAATATCGCTATTCTGACATGAACGGTCACTCATAGTTAAGTCAATTAAAATCTATATATGCATTTAGGGTTCGTAGTTTGCATTTATTAGAGAGTGTTAAATGACATAAGTTTGGGAGAAATATTACTTAGTCCGTGCATATATCTCTTTGAGATCTATACCAAGGACTATGAATAAAAAGACCGAATAGCTAGATATGGTATTATAGCTATATCTTTTCTTGTTGTAAACGCTGATTGGTTCATAAAAGAATGACAAACTACAGTGTTCACGCGGAAAAAATAATTGTAAGCCTTTATTGACGAGTAAAAAAGCACAATAATGTGGGTTTTCGATCGAAGACACACCCCCTTACAACCAATTCTTGATATAAATAAATAAAGTATTTACATAAAAGATTGACCCTCACGAGTTGAAAACATAAACAATAACTACATTACATAAACTTGACAAACATATTATCAATCAAAATATTTATAACAACACAAACACGTGGAGTTAGGATTGAAGACACTCCCCCATAGCTATAATTGACATGTGTAATTTTTTATATCTCTTCGTCGGTCACAGTTATATTCAACACATAGTGGCCAATTCATTAGAATTCATAGAAGACAAAAAAATTATCATCGGCTAAAGAGCTATCATTGTGAGTTAGGCTACAAGTAGAAATATATTATACGATGCGGCTTCACCTTACCGTATAACAGATTTCTACTTGCAGCCTAACTCTGTAGCTCTGTATAGCCGATGATAATATATGAATTAAATAAAATATTGAATCTGAATCTATCAATCGAAAACATAACAGGAGACGCACACAATAGCTAAAGTTACAATAACATGCCACAATCTGCAAAAGAACTGCACAAGAAAAACACATTTAAAGAACAACGATAGAAACTCTCGACAGCCAGACTTGATACAGACAATTGAAAAAGTCACAGATAACATTTAACAGGTTTATGGGTACTCAAACTTTTTTGTTCCAATTATTTAGAAGTTTCATTGTTATATAAAGAGGGTGCAAACAGTGTAATTAGTGTGCAATATCTATGTATAAATGAATTCGAGTAAAAGCAAAGTCAATCTGTTGAAAGGCAGTTTGGCTATTCACATTATACAATTATTGACCTTTAATGAGGTTAACTCATAGCTATACGGACCTGGTCAAGCTTGGTTGACAGAGGCCAACTCCCGAGGTTTACCAATCTTTAACCAGGTCCGTATAGTCATTAGTAGACCGAAATTAAAAGTCACTTAATGTTTTATTAAATGATAAACGGATTGTTTTTTTGTTGATTTGTAAGAACAGCGTTTTTGTACTTGCCCAAGACGGTATATGAAGTAAAAAGGAAAGAAAATTTTAACACTGTTAAACGGTATATTATATATTCAGCAATAAAGTCATGTGTGTGTATATATATTTTTTAAGTTTCATTATAGAAAATTGTTATTTTTCAGTTATGGTGTACTTGCGCGTGAGTGAATTTCTTATACAGATATACTATTCATACTTTCAAATTTTGACATTTATTTTTGTAATTTCGAAATGTAATCCTGACCACCTGTTTTATGTGCCTACATCTCACTATTTTATAACGCCAAGTTTTCTTACATTCGACTTGATGAGTGCCCTGTGTTTGTCTATATGTTGTAATCGTCCACTAGCTTAGACACTAATGCTTTTGTCGGGCAAACGTAAGAGCACTTCGCCAGTTTAATTGATGTTTGTTGACAATCCCGCACCCATGACCAATGAAGACATGGATGTAGCGTTACTCGACAATTAGCAAAGAATTCCGCTTAAACCGGTGCTAGGGGCCGCCTTGAACTTACTATGAGGTATGAGCAAAGCTCATTGTTGAAGGCTTCATGGTGACTTCAAGATGAAGAAAAACAACAAAAGCGTTGTTCCTTTGCTTGTTTTTACCATGTATTTATAGAGACTTTGTCTCATGTGCATTTACTCCATATCCTTTTATTCACCATATCAGTTGTAATGGCAATCAAACTACTCGTTTTCATTTAAAACTTAAAAACACAATCTGTGGTCTTTTAAATTCCCTTTGCATGTTTTGCTGGTAAAAACATGAACGGCACACTCTACTTGTATTAACAGACTACTTTTTAATGTAATTCTGTTCTATGATTTTCGCACACAATTTCAGTCTTCAAATCACACACAGACGAATGTTATTAACAACGCGCAATTTGATTGGTTGTTAATAATAAAATGACGTCTCTGATTGGTCTACTCACTCTGAGCATGGAGGTATAAATACCTCCATGCTCTGAGGTACAAGCAAGGTAATGCTGTCTAGACCCATCAGCATAAAGCAAAATGCCTTTCATTTAAAAACTCTAATTATTGCCCCGTTAGAATATATGATAACATACAAATGTTATAGATAGCTTTTTATTAATTGTAGTTTCCATTTGTTGAAAGCTTTTTAGCTTCAGAATAAGAATTAGAGTGAGTAATACCCAATGAAGGGATATGGAGTAACCCATACATGCGACAAAATTCCTACAAATACATGGTAAGATATTAGCGAATGCAATAACGCTTTTGATCATCCACCTAGTGACGACATAAATTGTCGGAATGGCCATGCGAAGAACTTTGATATACTGTAATTTGATAGAAAAAATGAGATGAAATATTGGCCGAACCATCTGATGATGGATTCTCAATTATTTATGAAATCAAACCCAAACTCTAAATACTAGTTATTGATATTATAAATATGGAATTTTTGTCGGTTCAATTAGGATTCGAACTCGTTCTGTGATGAAAGAGTCTAACACTTATAAACTGCCTTCGGTTAATTTATATACTTGGTAACACAAAAAAAGAAAGAAAGAAAGAGAGAAAGGTGAAAGAGGCAACCGGTTTAACGAGTTTTAAAAGCCACTGGAAAAGGGGAGAAAGGGGTAGAGGTTGCAAATTTAGCCTTCTTTAACAAATAAAGAGACTTCACCTCCTCGAAATATATAGCAGAGGTTTTTTTTCTACATTGACTTTAGAGTTTCTCGACATTATTTGATTCATGGCCATGCTTTCAGTATTATAACCTGAATATCCCATATATAAAAGGGAATTCGCTCGGTACCTCTGCGGACGGATACCTTGAAAACATAAACAGATATTTATTTATTTAAAAAGTGAATTTACACAAAATAAATTATACCCGATCACGGCCAAGAAATATATACAGATGATGAAGGAAAACACAACATTGAAACAACATAACAAGCCATCACTCACTAATTCTAAAACAAATGAAAGGATATGGAGCAAATGCACATGTAACAAAAACTCTACAAACACATGGTAAAACCAAACAATGGAACAATGCTTTTATTGTCGTTCTTCATCTTGAAGTAACTATGAGGTGAATTTTTAAATTGTAGAACCTAAATCAACAGTACTTAGGTCTTTTTTATTCACCACTGAGCCGTTGCCTCTGCTGATGGACTATTAGTACCGGCAGATATTCACTATCTCAGTAGTCAGTACCGGCTCAATAACAAATTTCATTTGGAAATTTGCAAAATCTGAATTTTAGAAAATTTTCTTGAAACGAAGGAGTATTTCATACACACAGCTCTGTCATTAGCTGATTTTGGCTTTTTATTTAGATCTAATTGTTTTTATCTTTTTTATATTTATTGTTCAAATTTTATTTTCTATCGAAAACACGCTTGACATTCTTGATCTGATCTTTACTGAAGAGACATTAGTTTTTGAAATGGCTATATCAAGGGTGGGGTGACCGTATAAGACAAAAAAAGAGTCAATCTTTTAGTAAAATATACTTAGAGAATACGATTAAGTTGAGATAGAAAAGTAGGCAATTAGATTAAAAATTAAAATAGACACAATAAACAAATAAATATCAAGCGTGTTTTCAATAGAAAACAAAATTTGAACAATAAGAGGGATTTTTTAAATGCATGTTAATCAGTGATGAAGGAATGATACTTACATAATAAGGTCCCCAGCAAATAATAAAAACGCAAGCTAGAACACCAACAATCACTGCAAACCTCATTTCTGTGGATCTTGGGACAACTCCAGTACCAGTAGATTTCTTGGCCAGTTCTGTTCTTTTACGTAATCTCAAAACAGCAATAGCAACAAAGGCATTACTGAAGAGAACTGCAAATATTAAAACAATTCCAAGCGAACCAAACGCGATTAAGAATACTCTCTTCTTTGGTTCGTCTGGAAAGCGGAAGGCGGAACACCTGTAATTACCATTGGTTCCTTGATTCCACATGGTTCCAAGTCCGGCATGGGGTAAAAGGCAAATGCAGGATAGGACAATGAATCCAATGAAACAGACGATTGACCACTTCTTCTTACTGATATTTGTCCGATAAAAGAATGGTGCACAAAACGCTAATGCTCTATCAATTGCCATAAAAAAGCTGACAAGTCCCGAAAACGCAGGGCAGAATGCTTGGGTGTAAACTTTAACGCTACATATGTAGTAGGTATCTATGTATCCAAAGCGCGCCATGTTATGCCAAAGACATGCCGTGCAAACGGCAATAAAATCGGTTGTACATAACATCAATAACAGAAAATTTGCCGGCATTTTTGTACGCCTAGACTCCGATATGATGCATACAATAGAGATAAAGTTCGTGACAATTCCTGGAATCTGAATTAAAAATAAAGACACGTAAAATGTGTCTGACAAGACAATTGTTTTATCTGAAAGCGACGCATTCGAAGTTGCATTTAAAAAATTATCTTCACTGATATTAAGAGACATTTTGGAATACAAATTACAATTTGAATCTTAAATTCAATATATATGACAGAATGTCATGACATCTTTCAATTTATACTTCTATATCATCCAATGATAAAACTCGGTGTAAAGTTTAATTACATCGATAACTCTATTTCTAAGAAAGCCAATGTATGACGACGGTGTGACAATGCTCTAACATATACCTGTATCAAGTCTAATTATACTGTTTGAAATATGGATTGTTGATGCTTAAGTGGACGATGATTCTCTATTTTACATCAGCGTTATATTCTTGGTAACATTACGAGTCGTTTTATGAGTGGGTTACCACAAAACATAACTTTAACGTAGAACCAGGCTGGTTTACATATCGGTCATGCGCTAGTAAGCAGACGTTTTCGTCTGTAGGGCTTTTTATTTTCCGTATAAATCTGATTCTTCGCGTGTTCCTGCCTGTTTTGTCTTTTTGTCCCTTGGATTTCGGCTCTTGACAATTCTTTTCGGAAATTTCATTATTACCCTCGTTTTATCAGTACTGCAAATACATTTAATCACTGAAAAAAATTATACAGCAACAATGATTCCTATGATTGCAGTACTTTTTCGTTTAAATTAATTCAACTAAACAATTGTCAGAAGACGGAAAGTTTACAACTTTAGTTTAGTTCCACGGGTTTTTCGATTGTTTTATTTCAGTTTAATTCTCACAAATTAAAAGCGAGCAAAAGATATGAAAAAAAACTTTACATTCGCGAATTGTTTGACAAGAATAAATTTAGCTGTCTAGCCGAAAAGGGAATTTCGGAAAAAGGGACCCAAAGTGACATTCCATTCAAGTGTTTCTAATACCACAATTTAAGAGAAGTACATGAAATTTACGCTCAAAAGTGAAAATTATTTATAAAAAATAGGAATCACAATTTCACGGCCAAAATGTTCATATCAGTACCAAAACATCTACTAAGTATTTGGTAAAATGCAGAAATTCTAATTGCAAATGATAATGAGACATTTTTACTTTTTTTTTACTTGCTTTTGTAATTGTGGCATCATACTAGTATTTGTATAAACAATCAAATCAAAACGATGAGTTTATAAAAGACAGAAACTCAGAAAAGTAAGTTGTCATGCACATATTGTCGCCACATTTTAATTTATGGACATTGTCGCTAAATTTATTCAGCACACATATGTGGATTATGTCTACAAATATTGACGCAAGCAACAGATTCGATGATGTGCGTCGTAACTGTCGTGTAGTCAGTCATTCTCTTTTAATTAATATTTCAAACACAGAGGAGTTCCCATCTCGAAAGTTTCGTTTTATCATTTTATTACAATAACTAAGTGACAAACGTCAGAATCAAATTGATTTCTAAAGAATATTTCGTGATCTTTACTGACAGATAGCAAAAGCCGTAATTTATAAACCAAATACGGCATAATCATGCTATATATTATTGTTCTGTTTTCCTGAACATGATTAGTACTTCCTTTATTCTCATTACGAAAGCTTTAATCTTCCTAATAGCGATCCTTTTTCGACTAGACGTAATCATCAAGCGCCTTTTCCCGACGGAAATAGGTCTTATGAAAGTTAATGCTATGTTCTGTTTTCGAGACATACAGAGACGCACAAAAGTATTTGATCACTCTTTTTATGCCCGGTGCATATTGTTTTACCCCTGTACGTCCGTCAGTCCGTCCAAGGTGGTACATGGTTTGACCGCGCAACTCTTCCTGCTGTTTTTATGCTAGAAAGTTTTTATTTTGCAGATCATTTGTATATATATTGAAGATGCGCATGTGGTAAGGATTTAGATTTTGGTTATTTTTTGTAATAATATACATTTTTGAACTTCGTCATTTTTAGGGTACATAGTGTGTCCGCGCAACTCCTCCTACAGTTTTGATGCTGGGAAGATTTTCCTTTTCAAATCAATTTCCTTTTCAATTTTGCCTATATTGAAAATTTGAATGTCAAAAGAATCTTGATTTTTTTGTGCATTTTCTTAAGAATATACATTATTGAACTTAGTAATTTTTTTTGGTTTATTAGTAATAGAGTGTAGGTGTATATAGATTGTCCACGCAACTCTTCCTAGTCTTGATGCCAAGAAACTTTCATTTTGCAGTTCATCTGTACCTATATTGAAGATGTGTATAAGGATTTTGACTTTGGTTCATTTATCAAAAATAAACTTTGTTGAACTAAGTCATTTTTGGTGACTTAGTAATAGAGGGTACATAGTTTGTCCATGCATCTCCTCCTACAGTTTTGATGCAAGGAAGTTTTTATTTTGCAGATCAATTGTACATAGTTTGTCTATATAGTGACAAATGTTTAGCGGCGGCATCGCAGGTGTCTTACAGACACAAATATCATATCTAAGAAATCCCTATTTGATTCAACCTTGGGCGGGGGCATGTCATCCTTTAGTTTTCAATATGTTTTCTATGTAAAGTCACTTTTTAAAAAAATATTTTCTTAAAATTTTCACCAGTAAATAGAGCAATTGGTCAAAATTCGATCTTTATCTTGGATATTTTTTTCTTGTTTGTCATTTTAGAGTACGGGTGATTCAATTAAGCACAAAGTAAAAATTCACTTGAGAATGTAAGGATTTTCCACAACAAAGTTCATGTAATTTTTCTGTTTAAATGATGAAAGCTTTAAAATTGCAACTCACAAAATTTATCAAAACTTATCCGTCAAAACATGAAGAAATTGAATTGTAACAGAGATATATATTACACTACGATATTTTTTAATGTTGTAGTCTATGAAATATCAATATATAGTGAAAATACTCAGGGACCGAATACTTTTATACGTCTCTGTAGGGCTTCAAATTATCATACAACATAGAAACGCCAAACAAGAATAAACTAGAGGCTCAGAGACTGAGCCTGTATCGCTCACCACCTGACAAAATGCTTCTATGCTATGCATGACCAAAAAAGCAATGCGGTCTTATGTTAAGCTATGTTCTCCATTGGCACAAGTGTTTTTTGTTTTATCCTATTGAAATGAGTAATCTTTGCAAAGGACCTTCAATACATCATTCAAATACAGTTTAATTAAATTTGCTTGAATCAGAGAAGATAATGAAAAGTATGGTTTTCACATACGGGGCTACGATGTTCAACTATGTTCTGCAATGGAGGCCATGTTTTTTGTCGGATCAAAATGAAATGAGCAAATTTTGTAAATTACCTTCCGTACATCATTCTTGTAAAGTTTGGTTGAATTTACTTTAAATTAGCAGTTTCAGAGGAGAAGATTAAAATGTGACCTTTCCCATAGGGTCCAATGTTAAACCTAAGTTCCGTGCTGGCGGCCATGTTTTTTGTCGGACTGGAATGAAATTTGCATTCTTTTTAGAAGACCTTCAGTACATCATTCTTGTAAAGTTTGGTTGAATTTGCTTTAGTCCTTTCATAGAAGAACATGAAAATAAATTTTTCCAATAGGATCAAATGTTAAACATAAGTTCCGTGCTAGCTGTCGTGTTTTGTATAAGATCTGAATGAAATGAGCAATCTTTGTTAAGGACCTTTAATACATAATTCCTTTAAAGTTTGAATTTGGTTCAGTGATTTTAGAGGAGAAGATGAAAATGTGATTTTTCGCATAGGGTTCAATGTTAAATATAAGTTCCACGCTGGCAGCCGTGTTTTTGTCAGATCAAAAGTAAATGAGCAATCTTTGTGAATAACCTATAGTACATCATTACTGTCGAGTATGGCTAAATTTGCTGCAGTGGTTTCAGAGGAGAAAACGAGTAATCTTTTTCAGGACATTAAATACATGATTTCTGTAAAGTTTGGTTGAATTTTCGGCCCAAGTTAAAAATAAGACTATGTAGTTCGTTAAGATTTTTAAAAAATGGTATTCATACGCTCAACATTAATATGATTTATGAAATTCATACACTCAAAATTAATGTCATTATCTGCACATAGGAAGAAACATCAGAATCACATGGTGGATAGTATAATGGTCGAGTCCTGGGGAC
>MJUU01048728.1:27491-40204 GCA_002080025.1 Modiolus philippinarum | reverse complement strand
AAATAAATACACAAAAAGACTCACAGTAAAAATCAAACTAGAAAAAAGTCCAACTTATCAAGACGAGTACCCTTACAATGATATGGATTAAATGAACATGAGACCATAATACATATGTTTACTTCAGCTGCAATAATTTGAATGAGCTGTATGACCTGTTTCATTTACTAATATAAACAATAAAAAAATGCCTATAAAAAATTTCTACACTGGTAAGATTTGAAGTGACGTTGCACTGCGAAATCGCATGAAACAGTTCGTCCAGAAATCCGTAAACATTTGACGTTGCTCTGTTTTAGCTCACCTGACCCAAAGGGTCAATGTTAGCTATTGCAATCACTTGGCGTTCGTCGTCCGTCCGTCTGTTAAATTTTTCACATTTTCATCTTCTCCTCTGAAACTACTGAAGCAAATTCAACCAAACTTTACAGGAATGATGTATGGAAAGTCTTTTACAAAGATTGCTCATTTCCTTCCGATCTAACAAAAAAAACACGGCTGCCAGGCTTGGAACTTAGGTTTAACATTGAACCCTATGGGAAAAAATCACATTTTCATCTTCTGCTCTGAAACGGCTGAAGCAAATTCAACCAAACTATACAGGAATGATGTACTAAAGGTCCTTAACAAAGATTGTTCATTTCGTTCCGATCCGACTAAAAACATGGCCACCAGAAGGAACATGGTTTAACATTGGACCCTATGGGAAAATGGTATTTTCATCTTCTCCCCTGAAACCACTTAAGCAAATTCAACCAAACTTTACAGAAATGCTGTTCTTAAGGTCATTAACAAAGATTGCTCGTTTTGTTCCGATCAGAGAAAAAAACATAGCCGCCAGCACGGAACATAATTCAACATTGGACCCTATGGGACAATCACATTTTCATTTTCTCCTCTAAAACCACTGAAGCATTTCAACCATACTTTACAGGAAATGATGTACTTTAAGTCCTTTACAAAGATTGCTCATTTTGTTCTGATCTGACAAAAATCACGCTGCCAGCGTGGAACTTAGGTTTAACATTGAACCCTATGAAAAAAAATCACATTTTCATCTTCTCCTCTAAAATCACTGAAGCAAAATCAACCAAACTTTACAGGAATTGTGTACTAAAGGTCCTTAACAAAAATTGCTCATTTCATTCAGATCTGATGATAAACAATGCAGCCAGCACGGAACTTATGTTTAACATTGGACCCTATTGGAAAATCACATTTTCATGTTCTTCTCTGAAAGAACTAAAGCAAATTCAACCAAACTTTACAGGAATGATGTATACTAAAGATCTTTTACAAAGAATGCAAATTTTATTTCAATCCGGCAAAAAACATGGCCACCAGCGCGGAACTTTGGTTGAACATTGGACCCTATGGGAAAAGTCACATTTAAATCCTCTCCTCTGAAACCGCTGAAGCAAATTCAACCAAACTTTACAAGAATAATGTACGAAAGGTATATTACAAAATTTATTCATTTCATTTTAATCCGACAAAAAACATGGCCTCCAGTGCAGAAAATAGTTGAACATCGTAGTCCCGAATGTGAAACCATACTTTTCATTATCTCCTCTGAAACTATTCAAGCATATTCAATTAAAGTGTATTGTAATTATGTATTGAAGGTCCTTTGCAAAGATTACTCATTTCAATAGGACCAGACAAAAAACACTTGTATCAATGAAGAGCATAGCTTAACATTAGACCTCATTGCACTTATTTCATAAAAAGTCAGTCCCCCCTCTCTTCTTCCAGAAGGTAACCAGCTATGGTTTTCACCAGTCTCACTTCAACTCGTTATTTGGCTGATTATTTCTTATCATGATTTGCACCGTTTGATTCCTGATATATTTTCTGTACAACTGTGTCAAAAACACTTACCTTTGGGTGCCACTTCCTCTCCAATACACATTAGTATTCATTGAATTTGGCCTTGTCTCATTTTCAATTAACAGTAACTTCAGTATTTAGTTATTTCAGTATAAAAACAGTATACACCCACTTCCTGTTGGACAGCAGTGAATGCAGGAACTCCTGTATTAAATATTTTACGAAAGGATATGGGGTAAATGAACATGAGACCATAACTCATATGTTTACTCCAACTGTGATAATTTTATAGAGCTGTATGGCCATTTCGGAAATTAATTTCTCATCAGCAGCACTAGAACCCAAACAAAGGAAATCCATAATTTCAAAAAATGTTTAAAATGCATAGAACCAAACGAAGTCCTAATAATCAGTAATATTAAATATAGCTAAGGACAAAACTACGATGGAGGGAGTTAATCCTAAGCTTTTAGAATTTACATAAATTTAGATAATAGTAATTGAACAAAGTTTATACATGAGATATTATCTCATGTACAAGTACACCATATCTAAGAAAAAAAATGGATATATATTTTGAGAAAAAAGTTCAGTTTTGTTTTTCTTTCTTTTTTACTCATTCTTATGATTATTTCTTTAAAACATTCTACTGTTTGGTTTTAATTCTGTTTTCATAACAGCATTATATATTTTTTTTCAAAACCAAGGCATTCATCCTCTTCAGATATTCCTAGCCTTTACAATTTGAATCAAAATCTGGTTTTCACGTTATAGGGATATGACACCTCCTAATTCTGTCTTCTGATTCTTTTTACCAATTTCTAATTTCAGTATGTGGTAGTTAAATAAACTGTTTGACTGATGCTTAGTAATCTTTGAGATTTTTATGTCTTTTTATGCAATTATCGGAGGTCTTGGAAATAGTTTTTGGCACTCTCATAATTTTTGATGAGGTGCCAGTGTTTCCAGACCTTTGACCACAGGATTAAATTTAGTAGCTAATACTTTTCGAAAAGTTTAGATGAGAGTTCTGTTTCTAGCATCACATCGTCTTTATAGTTTAATGTTCATATGAACCGCAACAATTCGGCAGTTATGAAGCCTTTGAATACTGATTTTGGATGAGAGGGTGTTCTGTCTAGGCTTTGAAGGTTCTCTGTAGGTTTTAGACATAGTTTGACGTCTAATATTTGATCGTTTTGAAATCATTTGCATTTAAATACAGTAATGCTAAGGATTTAAATGTTTGAAGCAGATATTTCCCGAGTCAATTTTATGAAAGGATGAATTGCATTTGCAATCCTGAAGAATTCATGTACAATTTTCAATGGTTTTATATTGGGTCCGTGTTGTTCATCTTTGTGTGTGAGTGTCTTCATTTTTCTTTTCTGTGCTGTACCTATGTTGTGTTTCTGTTTTTTTTTTTCTGCCTTTTTTGTTTCTGGTGTTGCCATTGTCCTTGGATTGTTCGCTTTTAGATTGACGGTTCGGTTCTCACTTACTTTCAATATTTGAATTAAACAGTATGAAACCATAATCACGAAAGGGTTTGCTCACCTTTCATTGAAGATCTTATGGTGGCTTTTAGTTGCTATTACTCCCCTTTGGGTCGTTGTCTTTTTGACACATTCCCCGTTTCCCTTTTTTCTAAGATATGATGTTGTTTATATAAGGGTATAGTTCTAGTATATCCGAAATTATTTCGAAAATTCTTAAATCCGTGTTAAATTAAGTGACATTGGCGCTCCCATAGGGATCCCATATGTTTGTCTAAATATTATTTGATTGACTTTCAATCGTATATTTAACAAGTTTTAAGAATTCTTGTTAAGGCGGTATTGGTATTTTATTTGTATTGTTGAATACTTTTGACCATGCCTATTCTACAACTTCAATAATTTCAATATGTCAGATTATTGTACATGAATTACCAGGCTTCTCTTAACACAAATGAAAAAACAAAAGTTGTACTCAATTTTATTATGGCACAATATAAGTTTTGGCTATAATATTATATACATTTCATTCTTGTAAACAAATGAAATTGACAAGCAAGCATAATTGATATTAGAACTACTGGCGAAAAGCTATATATGAATTCTAAAGCATGGCGAACAAATTGATATAAAATTTGAACCAGCCGCATATGTTAATTAACATAAAAAACAATTATTAAGAAAAAATACACAGTTGTAAGTGGCGGGTGGGTGGGTAATTTAAAGAAGAAAAAATTTCAAATGTGCCGCGAAATCGAATGAATGAAATATATATAGCACCATGGCAACAAAATGACCAATGAACTAAAGGATAAATTTAAACTCCAGAGGGTAAATAAAACACGCGTTGATCCACCTGTTAATTATTTATTTTTATCAAAAATAATACAATTACCAGGCTTCTCATAACACAAATGAAACAACAAAAGTTGTACTCAATTTTATTATGGCACAATATAAGTTTTGGCTATAATATTATATACATTTCATTCTTGTAAACAAATGAAATTGACAAGCAAGCATAATTGCTGGCGACAAGCTATATATGAATTCTAAAGCATGGCGAACAAATTGATATAAAATTTGAGCCAGCCGCCAAGCCAACGGCCGCCAAAAAAATACAAACAACTGTGTTGAACAAATGAAATGATAATTTATATTAAAAATTAATAACTAAGAAAGAACTTAGCATGCGTGAAATAATATCATGCATATACTAATTTTAATTAAACAAGGTAAGTATGGAAGAAACAATATCGACCATAAACTTAAACCTTGAACTCTAAATGAGAAACTTTATCCCATTCAACGAGTCAACTTCACTCCACAGTGCGAGCAATACTCACTGAAAGGAGATCCTAACATGCAAATATAGAATACAAAAATTAGTACAAAATTGATATATACAAAATATAATTACACAAAAAATGTTTAATCTGAAGGGATACAAATAAAAATATAAACACAAAAGGTATTACATCTTAGTATGGTAAAAACTATATTCACCATAAACTAAGAGGAGGAGGAGTGTAAGTATGATAATTCAACCATAAACTAATCTACCAACTATATCTAAAATGTAAAATATTTAGATAAAAGTTGACAAACATGTATTCACAATAAATGAGCTACCCTTCGTCTGAAATAGCAACTCAGTTGTCGAGAACCCTCAAAGTTTAGATGTAGACCACCATCTCTATATGCAAACAACTCTACCAAAGGTTTCCCACATTTCAAAAAATACCGATAAGAATGAATAAACTCCACTTTATACTTAGTACCAAGATTTAACAATGCAAAACTAATCCCCTTTATCTTATCATTAGTAAAATCAAAGTCCTTAGGACGAGGAAGAATGGCGGACATACAAACAACCATAGAAGGAAATAAATATTTGGCAGTAGAAATCAAATCACAGTAAGCAGATTTAAATTGATCTATAGATAATCTATGAACATCATTTGTTCCAACATGAATTATTAAACAGTTATAATTACAAATACTCCCCTTGTATTCTCCAAGAAGATATGTCAATTCTTCAATAGTAGCCCCCCCTATTTGGTATGACATCAACAGACAAATATTTACACATAGAATCTGATAGCACTACAAATGAACCTGGCACTGTAAAAGAAAATAAATAAATAGAAATCATGCACTCAAATCAGAGTGGATATTTTATTAGCTATCAACTGAGATACGAGTAATTTTTGTTCTAAAGAAAATTCTAAGTAGTTTTTATAAGCATCACTACGCCAATCTCCGTGAAGTTGAATAAGCTCTGAAGGAACCTTGGACTCAAATGCAAAGTAGTACAACCTCTTCTAAAACTATGTGTGGAATATCGAGAAGGATGACGACCTGTCCTACTAATTAGAGTACGTAATTTATTCTGAAATTCTATATATGTGATGGGAATAAAACGCCCCTTACGACATTTACAAAATGCTGGAGAACTATTATGAGCTGGTATAGCATTAATCATATTCCTATAAGCGGATACTGGGCACAAAATACTTCCTGGAATATTAACAATAGGGATTTTAAGTTTTCGTTCATTTACTCACTCCATTTAAAGATAACAATTAGAATATTATCTTCAAAAATAACATCTCCTCTACATAATTGTTTATTCATATCAAAACTGTTAACAGAATTAGGTACTAAATTAGATTTTCTACTCATTAGGAAAAAGGCCATCAAAAATAGGCTCCAAAACGTAATATCCAAATTATTATGAAAATCCAGAAGATCATAAAACTGATGTAGTATAAGTGGAGTAATAGGCAAGGTTTTACAAGGTAAGTGTGGGTTTAAACGAGCTAAACCTCTTAAAGTAAGTTTAAAAGTAGAACTCTGCAAAAATGGGAACTCCATTTATATAATTTTTAATGGAATTAACAGATTTAAAAGAACGACTTAAAAATTGAGCATATAAACAAATTGTGCTCAAAGAAGTGGGTAAAAATTTTAATCCAAAAAATGTACAAAACAATAAAAATGTTCTCCATTGAACTTTAATATTGTCAAAAGTGCCTTCTGCAAAAGCTGATCTGCAAGATTTGTGCTGATCCACCTTTAGCAATTCAAGCTTGGCATCTACAATAAATTATCAATCAAAAACTAATCCGTCAAAGAAATATGTACAATCAAGTCCATTTGAAATATCCATATAAGTATCAACATCAAATCAATCTCAACTTTACGAATCATGTGAAAAATAAAAAAGATTGGAATCGACATACTTTTCAAAACAAACTCCTTCTTTAATAATAGGTAAGTTGAAAAATAACTTATCCGAAGAAGCATTCAAATGCCATCTA
The DNA here is from genome assembly GCA_002080025.1 of Modiolus philippinarum. Classification (NCBI taxonomy): domain Eukaryota; kingdom Metazoa; phylum Mollusca; class Bivalvia; order Mytilida; family Modiolidae; genus Modiolus; species Modiolus philippinarum. The sequence continues at coordinate 33,555 of MJUU01048728.1, read as the reverse complement.
GATAAAATATCTGCAGTTCTGTTATGTACACCGGGTAAGTAAACCGCTCTAACTTCAAAATGAAACTTAGCAGCGAAGAATAGAATTTCACGTAAACAGCCTTGCATGTAAGAATCTTTAGTAGCCCCAGAGTTCAAAACTGCAACAGTGCTCTGATTATCACACTTTAATAATATCTTTTTACCACAAAAACAAGAGCTCCATGATTTAATACAAATCATAATTGCCAATAATTCACACTGATTGATATGTAAATTTAGTTCACATAAAAAGGGAGGAAACTCAACATGAAAATATTCCCTTTTTGGTGCAAACCAGCCACCACAGCTAGATAATGTAGCATCTGACTCAACAATTTCATCTGGTTGTGACCAGTCTTCTAAAAACATCATGGACACGCCATTATATGATTTCAAGAAACAAGACCACCATAAGTGATCTTTTCTGATGTATAAAGGAATAACATGGGAATGTAAATCATCTGGTAAACTACGTAACCAAGTTAATAACCTAGATACAAACATTCTCCCTGGCCTTACACAACTAGATACAAAATGTAATTTTCCCAATAACGATTGTAATTCTCTAACTGTTGCATCAGATTTCTCCAGCCATGACTGGACTAACTGCAAGATCTCAAGAACTCTCTCGGCAGTCACCGATAAAGTTAATTCATGTGTATTAAATTCAACACCTAAAAAACACATTACAGTAGAGGGGGGACAGGCTTTATCAACAGATTCTTCCAATCCACAATGTTCTAAAGGTGTTCGCAATAACTCAAAAACAGAATCTGCTAGTTCTGGTGATTCTGCTCCAGCTAAATCATCTAAATAATTTACTATAATATGACCACATTGCTTCATCATAAAAACTATAGTAGAAGTTACCCTTTGACAAATATGAGCTGAAGACCTAAGACCCATAGTAAGCACCCTATCTACAAAAATATGATTTTTCCAATGAAAACCTACAAGATTGACCTCACCCGGGTCAATCGGTATTTGTCTGTAAGCTCGTTTCAGATCACGCTTAAATAAGAGGCAATCTCTACTTTTTGTTTAACCAAGTGTACAAGATCATCTACTGAAGGGTATTTCAATACAACTGGTTTACCAAGATAAGTATCTTTACAAATACCGTCATTAACAGAGTTTTCGGAAGGGAAACTTAAATCAGTAATAACTCTTCTCTCACCAGGAGTACTCTTAGGTACGGAATTCAAAGGTGATAATGCTAGAGAAGAAAAGATAAAGGGATTCTGCTTGAAAGGTCCAATAATAGCCTTATAACCAATTTCCTTCTTTAAATACTTCATAATAAAATCAGGAAAATCTCTAGCTCTGCTATGATTACGAGGTTTTTTCATATCTCATAAAACACCTGTGTAACCTAATGGAAAACCAAATTCCAATAAGTCACAAACTAAAATGTCGTCATAATCGACCAACATTGATCTGATAAATTGCAAGTTTAAATTAGAAACAACTGGGATTCTACATCCCAAATAATTTGGTAAACCGGAACAAGCTACTTCTCTCTGTACTTCAACAAAATAATCCATTTCCTGATTATTAACATTCAAATCACAAATTAAACAATTCCTATGTTTATGACAAAAATCTTGAATTTTTAATTTAAAATTCTGATCTGTATCTGAAGATAAATCCAAAGTTTTACTCTTATTAGAGCAAGAAACTCTGTACAAACTAATTTGTTTACTGTCTGAAGTAGTGACATTATCTGTATTACAGCTGTCAGAACCAGCTGATACAGAATCATGAGCATCTATACTTTCTAACCATGTAGGATAAAATGCATTGATTGGCTTAGTATTAGAATTCAAAACACCATCAACTGCTCTTTCAAAATCTAGTTATTTCATATAAGGACAAGCATTTGAACTCTCAGGGTGCTGAAATTTAGCATTATCCTTCCTGAGACATATTGCACAAATATGTTGCACATATCTAGACTTTCCAGCAATATCTAAATAATGACCTTCTTTATTAATGCTACATTTATTTCTCTGATATAAGGGACAATACCAATTTTTCCTATCCAAATTTTTTTCATTTGAAGAGTTACTAACCTTTTTTGGTGTTCTACCAACAAGCATTCTGACTTCCAACAATCCTGTATCATCTCCCCAACTATTTTCACCCTTTTCAATCAATTTAACCCATGTAGCATAAAACTGAAGAAGTATTGACCAAAAATAATACCTTGATATATGAAAATTGCACAATAGAACATTATTCGGAACTTTAATATATTTCAACTTCAGTTATAAATGATTTTGTATGTCCATAATTGTTCAACCATCGGTTCAAGATTTTCCAATTCTTTCCAGTGGACTATTACATAATGACACAATTTGTCGTCTTTTAATTTCTATATCTTGTAGAACTGCTTTTATCTTTCTTTTTCTGTCATCTTCGTGATTTTTCTGAGAATTTTTGGTGACATGTATAATCGTCCTTAACGTTTGTTCTCCTCTTCATACAAATATTTATATGTGGTTTCATTTATAAATTTCTTCTTATGGAGTTGTCGTACAATTTTATTAATTCTTTTGTATAAATTGGTATTTGTTCATAAATGTATTGTTATTTAGAAGGCTCATAGCCTGTTTGAGATATATCGCTTGCCCATGATTACAGTTGACGTATTTTCATTTGCCTTTTTAAGTAGTATTCCAGTTTAGAGTCAGGCAGCGGGCGGCACATCAAAAATTTAGATTCTGTATTTCTTGGCTTAGGTGTATTCATTTGGTAATTAGAATACATCCCAAAAAGTTGCACCTCATTTTTCTACTAAGCTCTTCAAAATCTTGTAAAAACTACCAATTTAATTAGTTTTTATTAAAATTTTAACAAACCTGACCCATTCTTTTGTTTCTATAAAGTTTTGGATTTTATACCACCATAAAATGACAAAATATTGTGTACTACGAACCGGAACTGAACCCCCAAGCGAAGCTGCTCTGTGTTGTTCGGCGAGGCTGTCTGTCATCCGTTTTTCGTGTAATTTACTTGTGTTTGAATTCGTGATAAATATATAGAATTCACAAATATATCGAGTGAGAATAAGTAATTCAAAATGAAAATAAAAGAAAATGTGTCTATGGGACACGGATGCCCCTGCCAGATATATATATCGGCAAACAGGACTTAGATGAGTGATGGACTTTGAAAGGGGAGACAGAGTACAACTCATCATACCAAAGTTTCAGACTAAATATTAAATCATTACTACATACACAAGCTGAGAAATCGTTGACGAAAAATCACTATAATGGGTAAAAATCAAGATATCGTCAAACAGGAAGTAGATGAGTGTCTGGCTTGAAAAGGGGAGACACGTACAACTCATCTCATCAAAGCTTCAGGCCAAATATAAAATCATTACTACATACACAAACTGAGAAATCCTTGACGAAAAATGTTTAATACATTGTATATGGCTATAATGGGGGAAAAATTAAGTTATCGTCAAACAGGAAGAAGTTGAGTGACTGACTTGAAAAGTGGAGACATGGCACAACTCATCATACCCAAGCTTCAGACCAATTATTAAATCATTAATACATAGACAAGCTGAGAAATCCTTGACGAAAAATTTCAATATATGGCTATTATGGGTAAAAATCAAATTTATCGTTTAACAAGAAGTAGATGAGTGACAAACTTGAAAAGGAGAGACACATTACAACACATCATACCAAAGCTTTAGACCCAATATTAAATCATAACTGCAAACAACAGCTGAGAAATCCTTGACGAAAATTATCGGACATACGTACGGACGGACGTACTGACCGACGTACGGACGGACGTGCGGACGGACAAGGGTAAAACTTGATGCCCCGTCGTCTAATGGCGGGGGCATATAAATAGTTTTTATTATGGCTATGGTTATATTTGTGAATATTGAAGTATATATTTTCATTTGGTCGAATGATTTTGTCAGATAAGATGTGCATATATGCAAATTTTTTGTTGGAACTTAATTGTTTTTAACCTGTTTATCAACTAAGAAATAAGATTTTAATTTGAAGAGATGGATCAAAGGTGTTTGTCTAAATACTAAATTAATTTGCAGAGAAGGATCAAAAGTGTTTACCTATACTAAACTAAAATATATTATCGTGATGTCATAATTTGCATTAAAGTTCTAAATCTCTTCCGTTATTCTCATTAGTGATGTTATTGTGTTATCCGTTACATATTGTGATAAATCTGGCTTTATCTTATTATATCTTTCATTTGTTTTCTTTTGCATTTAATAGATTTTAAAGTTGTGGAATATGCTTTATGATTGTAAACGAGTAAAAGAGGTTCTTTGTTATTTTGCTATTATTTTATGCGGATTTACAATTCTCCATTTAAAGCCTTTGGAAATCAAAGGATCCGTTTTCCGATGTATCTTACAATGAAATATTCTGTTGATACTTTTGATATAAAATACTATTCATTTTCAACTGCTTTACTAAGCTGACTTGAAGAAGACTTCCTCATTTGAACCCGCATTAATTTGTTCCACAATAAACAACATATTAAAATATACCTAAGCCTTGTCAAGAATCGATAGTCTGACGGTTTTTGTTTATGTAATAGGTCATCAACACCTTGCAAATTGGGTGTATTTGAGTAAAAAAACTGTCACGAGGATCGCAAATCATCGAAGATTTGTGTCGGTGGAAAACACAATATTTATTTGAACAAAAGGAAATGCATTCGAAGATCTTCTCTAAAACTACAAAGCCAAGTTGGGTCAAACTTGTTCACAATAACCATAGGGTTGTTTTCTTTAGAAATTATCACTATATCCAAGACGACAGCTAGTGGGAAACAGTATATTATTGGACACAACGCACAAAAAATCAAAACATCTCTAAACAAGCCAAAGTTACTTTCCTACACCATCTAGTATTATATAAATCTGTTAAATAATCTTCAACTACTAGTGTATTAAATTTTACATCCAACATGACTGCCAACAAAAACATAGTATAATACTGGACACAAAGGGATAAAATCAAACATCGTGTCTGAAACACGTCAACTCAAATTCACAATTTTCGTTAGATGATGCCCTTCATCTTCCGGCACCTAAATCGGTTTTCAGTTCAGGGGCTCAGGCTAGTTAGTGCGTCCCTAGTTGGTGGATAAGAACCGTTTAAAGTTCTCAAAGGAGAGCAGATGCACTCGAAATTTTATGGAAGGCTAAATTTCCTGCCCCTACCCATTTGTACTCTTTTTCCAGTGTCAATCAAAACTGGTTTTCTCGTTTATCTCTTTGACCTTTATTTCTTTCTTCTTTTGCTTACATTTTTATCCCCGCACTTTTCTGAAGAAAATGCGGGGATATTGTTTTGGTCCCGTCCGTCCGTCCGTCTGTCCGTCTGTCTGTCTGTCCGTCTGTCCGTTAGATGGACCTTGTCAGTGGAACTCCTCGCTCATTTTTGGATTTCGTGTTTTGATTGTTTTAGAATTGTTGCATATATGCTGCAGATGCGCAATAAGCTTTCAGATTTTTGATATTGGGTTTGGTGCAAACAAGAGGCCCCAAGATGTCTATTTTGACAACTGTGAGCTGTCAGTGGAACTCCACCTTCATTTTTGGATTAAATGTTGTGATTTTGTTATAGAATTGTTGCATATATGCTGCAGATGCGCAATAAGCTCTCGGATTTTTTTAAATTAGTCTTGATCCAAACAAGAGGCCCCAAGATGTCGATTTTGACACATGTGAGCTTTTCAGTGGAACGCCTACATTTTTTGATTTATGGATTTAATTTTGTTATAGAATTGTTGCATAAAGTCTGCAGATGTGCAATGAAGTTTCGGAATTTTGATTCCGGTTCCAATTTTGGTAAATTTCCTGAAAATGTTAAAGACTCATATTTTTTAACTTATAGCATATGCTTTCTTTTTTTTTACAAGAAATTGGAAAAAATAAAATTTTGAATACTTAGAATTCTGAAATATGATTCCAATTTTGGAAAATATCCTGAAAGTCTCAAAGACCACTTATTTTTTGGAATTCTACCTAGCAACCA
>MJUU01048728.1:0-14489 GCA_002080025.1 Modiolus philippinarum | reverse complement strand
GGTCACATAACGTTATGTCCGTCAGGTAGCACTTGATTAGTACTACCACTGGACCAAATATGATGTTCCTACATCAAAGGGTTTTCAAAATATCCTGCATTTAGTACAAGTTAATGCCGTCGCTGTCGTCATACTTTGCACGCATATGTCTCGCTTTCAATAAAATCTGTTGTCATACTACTGAAAGCTTACATCAAGAGGAATCCAAAGAAAAAAATCCCATCGACATCCAAAGAAAAATAAAAATTTTAGGTTATCTGTAAATTTACAATTTTGGCCCCTTCAGCCCCTCATAGCTCGGAAACGGTAAGAGCTACGCCAAATCCGTTGACANTACTGAAAGCTTACATCAAGAGGAATCCAAAGAAAAAAATCCCATCGAAATCCGATGAAAAATAAAATTTTTTGGTTATCTGTAAATTTACGATTTTGGCCCCCTTCGGCCCCTCATAGCTGGGTAAGGAAAAAAATTACCAAAAATCTTAAAGTAGAGCGCAATGATAATTTTTCATTAGGAATCCTTTGGAAAAAATTGCATCAAAATCGGACTAAAAATAAAAAAAAATGAAATTTTTGAAATTCGCCCCTTTTGGGCCCCATTTATCTCGTGAACGGTACATGCCACGTGAAATCCGTTGGCATACTCCAGATTGGAAATTTTCTAAGGAGTTTACTGAAAGAAACCCCATCAAAATCCGATAAATAATAAAGATTCTACAGTCAAATATGTGAAAACAACCAATTTAACCCCTTTTGGCCCCTTTTTCTAAAACGGGTGGGGCCAGGAACATAAAATTATAGCCCGGGCTAAAGCATGACGCCGACGACTGCGCCATAACATAATACGACCGCAAAATTTTTGTGGTCGTATAAAAATGCATCACCATACCAATATGGTTGATGTTGGACATGTCAGTAAGCAGGAAGGAGTGCCAACATGAGGGATATCACAACAATAAGCACCCTTACTTCATGAGATGAGCTAAAAATGTCTGTGGCAGAAAGAAAGAAAATAAAAATACTTTGATATACTTGTAAATGAAATAAAACTCAATTGCAATTACTTCCAATTTTTCAAAAATACATTATATTGAAGTTATTTGCAATAACTGGTTTCACTTATGCAATCGAGATGGTCAAAATATCATTTTGCCATAATTCTAACTTTAAACTTTGTTCCCCCTGGCAGCTATGTTTTTGTTGAATCGAAAAAAATGGGCAACTTAGTTGAGCAGATGATGAAAATGATATTTTTTCCAATAGGGTTCAACATTAAACAACAGATGTCATGTTTTTTGTCAATTCAAAACGATATGAACAATCTTAGTAAAGAACTTTCCATAAATCATTCCTGAACAATTGATTGAATTTACTTCAGAAGTTTCATAGGAGATGTTGAAAATGTGGAAAGCTAAAAGACAACCAATGCAAAGTAATTCAAATTGCAAAAGCTTACCCTGACCCTTCGAGTCAAGTGAGCTAAAATCATCGGTGTCTGCAAAAACACAAGTAGTACATAACCCCACCACAAATTTTGCACCTGTCCCAAGTCAGGGATATGTTGGTCATTGGCTTGTCCTCGTCTTCTTATAAAATTTTAGTTTCTTGATATTCAGGTTATTGGATGTGGTTTGTTTCCATTGATTTATTCACTTTTTTACCTTTTCGGGGCCATTAAGGGCTTGCTTTATGAAGGGAGGTTCCTCACTGAGTTGAAGACCGTGTGTTGACCCCTAGATGCTTTGTTTTGGCTGGTTTTAACATAGATATGGGATGTTGTCTCCTTGACATTTACCCCATTTCCTTTCTTTCTCATATGCCTTATTCACATGATAAAACCAGTCATTCTATGGCCATCTGTACAGATTAAATTGAATTTAATACATATTTGTTTTTGTTTTTTGTTTTGTTTTTTTTTTGGGGGTGTTCTCTCCCTTTATCTTATACTTCCCAGTTATAAAAACCAAAAAGTCTTTGATGAGAAAAAAGCAGACATATAAATGGACAAAGTGAAAACATTCAGGCACCCTCACCTCTATGCAGGCCCTAAAACCACATACACAATTCTGAACAGTATGATTTTATCGCTTTAATAGTATCAGGAGATATTTCTAACAATGTTAACAATAGTTTTGAACATGTAACATGACTGACTAATGGATAAACTGACAGAACTTTTAAACAATAGTCTACTTTTACTTTCAAAGTGGGGAACTTAAAATTCAAATACATTTGTTTTTATGCTATATATATAAAAGATCAAGACATGATCATACTTGAAGCCTTTGTTGAATACCTTTAAAGAATTTTAGGAGTTGATTAAAATGTGAAAGTCATAACATAAACCTTCCATTCCATTTCATATAAATAACATATTCTGTGCACCTTCAATTTTATTTTTCAAGAATAAAGAGACACATTGGTCACCATACATGTATTGAAGACTAAATACAAGTACTTTGCAAATACATTACATCTTCATAAATGTCCGAATTTTCTCAAGTTATTAATTGGATGGCATTCTTGCAATTTATATAACAAATATAAAGGTCTGGCTGTATCATTTTGAATTACAACCATGAACACATGTAAACTATTATTGAATATTGACTGTCACTATGTTCCAGTTCTCATTGGTGGCGATACAAGTATCACACCATCCCCTCGTACAAACAACATCGGAATATTTCTCTTTGTTGACTGAAAATAAAAAATTAAATTCTAAATTAAAACATAAAACATTATTTTAATAAAGGGCTACGCCCAGAGCAGCATGACACGACCACAGAAGTTTGAACAAGTGTAGTGTAAAGTGAATGTGGACACAGTAAATTAGAGCTTGACACAATAATTAGATGGACACAAAAAGGAGCTTGACACAATAATTAGCTGGACACAAACTAGAAAGAAAAATCAACCCTTTTGATCACTTATTGATAAAAAACAGTAAAAGCTACACAAAATATGTTGACTACAAACTTGAAAGCTCACATCAAGAGAAATCCAAAGAAAAAAACTCCCATCAAAATCTGATGAAAAATAAAGATTTCACATATTTCAAAAATTTGCAATTTTAGCCCCTTTGACCCCTTAAAGCTCGGATAAGAAAAGAGCTATGCCAAATATGTTGACATACTACTGAAAGTTTACAACTAGAGGGATCTAAAGAAAAAAATCCCATCTAAATATGTTGAAAAATAATAATTTTAGGTTATCTGTATGTTTGCAATGTTGGCCCCTTTGGCCCCTTCTATTTCAAGAGGAAACAAGTTATCAAAAATCTGATGGTGCAGCACCATATTAATTTTTCATAAGGAATCCATTGCAAAATATTGCATCAAAATCGGATTAAATATGAAAAAATAAAAATTTGAAATTCCCCTTTTGGGCCAATATCTCATGAACCGTACATGCCACATGAAATCCGTTGGCATATTTCAGATTGGAAATTTGCTAAGGAGTACACTGAAAGAAAACCCATCAAAATCCGATAAATAATAAAGATTCTGCAGTCAAATATGTGAAAACACTCGATTTAACCCTTTTTGACCCCTTTTTCTAAAAGGAACATGAAATCAAAACCAGGGCTTAGGCATGTAACAAGGATCACCATTCTAAAACTTACAAATGATTTTTTAACTAGACAAAGTTATGCTGTCCGCAGACACGAAAATACCCAATTTGACCCCTTTTCCTGAAAAGGATGGGGCCAGAAACCTGAAATTAAAACCCAGGCTAAAGCTTGAGCCAAGAAACCTCATATTAAAATTTGATAATGATCTGTCCACTAGAAGCAAAGTTAAGCTTTCCACAGACGCTGACGCCGACTGGGCCATACCATAATAAGACTGCGAATTTTTGCGGTCGTATAAAAAACTTATCATTCAATTGATATAAATGTCTACACCTCATTGCATTGCCGTACAGAAGTTTCAAATTATGTCTCTAACATCGTAAATCATAAGTGTCATTACACTTTGTTAATCTACAACAATCCAAATTGTTGATGCAACTCTAACAAACTTTCCCTTACTCAGGTGATAAGCTTTAAATTTTAATCATCTGGGTTTTTTTCCATAATTGTTAATATACATTTATATTTCTTAAACTTTGAAACTCCTGTAAGCTGCTATTCAAAATTGAAACAAGCATGCGTTTTGTTTTACATGATATCTAATTTTTGAGATACACAAATCTTTTTTCTTATTTAAGCCTGTTCCATTTAAATTGAGGTGGGAAGGGGGATGCAGATTTTTGTTTTTCTCTTGGTGGGGGTTAAAATCCATTTGGTGTAGGTGGTTGAATAGTTTTTAATATATTGGTGGGGGGGGTCTTGAACAAAGTGCGTCCCCCCCTCCCCTCATAAATTTTAATGGAACAGCCCTTATGATAAATGACACAAACAGGCCATTAATCAGTTTTTGAGCAAAATACTAATTAATGCATATGTCATTTGCATAAAACCTATAAAGTATACAAAACTTAAATTGTTGTCTTCTTTTTGTAAATTCAAGTCCCCTATAGATCTTTTAAGAAATTAGAAAACATAGAAAGCAGACACAGCCTGCTAAGCTCACCTCCTTGCACAGCATTGTCACATGTTAAACATGTCAGTAAACAGGAATAGACTATAATTATTCTTGCTAACAAATTCATTCATGTGTAAAATGAATGTCACAGATTACATTCAAAGCATTCGTTGCAACTGTCATTCCAAAATGCATCATGCATACAAATAAGGTTGATGTGGGGCATGTCAGTAAGTGGAAATGGACTTTATCCATTCTGAGTCACTCATATTTAAAATGTAGCCTACGTCAGAGACATCATCCAAAGCATGCATTCCAGCTGTCACCCCAAAATGCATCACACATAACCATATGGTTGATGTGGGGCATGTAAATAACAGGAATGGACTTTAACCATTCTACCTAACCGAGTCACTCATGTGTAAAATGTAGGTCAGAGACAGCATCCGAAGCATGCATTCCAGCTGTCATCCCTATATGCATCATGCATACCAATATGATTGATGTGGGGCATGTCAGTAAGCGGGAATGGACTTTAACCGACGCTAGGTGTATCACATAAGCCCTTCACTTTGTGAGGTGAGCTAAAAATTGGTTATGTCCCCTGATCACAGACAGTATCATGAAAGATCCATCATTAACAGAGGGATGAGTACCAAAATTATATTCAATACTGTTGTACACAATCAAAAATAATGCTATGTGACATTTTTACTTTTTATCACAGCTTTACATTCATTGTAGATGCAACTTTTTTTTTTTAGTCTGCTAAGAGAATATTTAAATATAACATGTATAAGCTACTGTATTTATTCAAAATCATTACCAAATATTAAAACATGCTTTTTCCAAATATGACTGTAAAACATGCTTCAAAAATGTTATTCAAATATAAGTATAAACTAAACATGAAAATCATATTCAAACTTTTCTTTTAAATGTAATTTTCCTAATTATTTAATTACTTCTGTTTATCTTTAGACATGTTAGAGGGAGAAAAATTCTTATGGCAGCAGATCATATATTTACTATGTACATACTTTATAGATTTCTTCATATGTTTCTTCATCAATTTCTATAGTTGTGACAGTTTCTTCAACATCACCCATGATCATATTCAAATGTTGATCATATGCCTACAATATCAACAAATAATATTTGTATTTCTAAAAATGCATGGGTGTTCCGCCGAACACATGTGTCACCTGCACTATATATATTAAAGAATTCCTGTTTTGTGATATAATGACAAAGTCCAAAGATAATCAGACAAAAATCATAATTAATCAAACACTAAAAGCATGGTGCACATCTGCAATATATATTGAAGTATGGTTTACCAGTACACTGGAAAAGAAGGCACATTATTTACATGTTTATGATTTATTTAATTGTGTTACCTGCACCTAGTGCAGGATCGACACATAGGGATCACCACTGTATGGGAACGACACCGGATATTGGTACTACCGAAGCGGACGATTGATATTTAGCAGGAGTGAACGTGAAAAATTGCACTTTTGTTATATTTTTTTATTAATATTTGTGACCAGAAATGTGTGTGATGATCGACAGGATAAAATTAGAGTTCATAATAGTCGTATAAAAATAGAGTAATGCCAGTAAATAAAAATTAGAGGTGAAACACGTCACCTAGTACCGCCACAATGTCCGGACGGGATGTTTTTTTCTTCAAAAGCAAATGAATTTAGGCGTGTTCTGTTCCAAAAACACACCATTTAGTTCAATAATTTCACTCTTCAATTAAGATTAAGCAAATCCATGACTCAACAGCTGGTAATGTAACTAAAATCACGAAAACAAAATTATGTAAGTAAGTAAGTAAGTANCATGAGCTCTGATGAGCTCTTTAACCGACTAAAAATTATGAAAGTGTACGGCGACTTGTAGAATATTCCAGATAATAGACAAGTCGCCGTACTCTTCCATAATTTTGTTTTCGTGATTTAAGTTACATAACCAGCTGTTGAGTCATGGATTTGTTTAATTTTCATCGAAGGGTGAAACTATTGAATTAAATGGTGTGTTTTTTTTTAACACAACACGCCTGAAATCGTTTGCTTTTGAAGAAAAAAAAACATCCCATTGGGAAATTTTGGCGGTACTAGGCAACGAGTTTTCATCTCTAATTTTTATGTACTTGCTTTATTCTATGTTTATACGACTATTATGAACTCTAATTTTATCCTGTCGATCATCACACGCATTTCTGGTCAGAAATATTAAGAAGAAATATAATAAAAATGCGATCTTTCACCTTCACTCATGCTAAAGTAATATATCAAAAGTACCAATATCCGGTGTCGTTCCCATACAGTGATCACTATCCGTTGTCTTGCATCCGTCTGTCTGTCTGTATGGCTCCAAAATTTTGACCTTTATCCGCATCTTCTCCTAAACCACTGGGTACTTTCCAAGGAAACTTGCAGGAATTCTTCAATATATATTGTAGATGTGCACCATGCATTTATTTTTTCGTTATTTGTGTTTTTCCAGATCTTGAACGTGTTTTTGGACTTTGTCATTTAAGCGTAATGGAGTCGTAGGGTAAACCTCCATTATCCGCAACTTCTCCTAGACCGCTTGGTACTTTGCAACCAAACTTGCAAAAATGCTTCAATATATATTGCAGATGTGCACCATGCATTTAGTTTTTGATTAAGTTTGATTTGTTCAGATTTTCTAGCTACCTTTGGACTTTGTCACTATAGCTTATTGGCGTCATAGGGTATACCTCTATTATCCCCAACTCCTCCTAGACTGCTTGGTACTTTCCAACCAAACTTGCAAGAAGGATTCAATATATATTGCAGATGTGCACCATGCTATTAGTTTTTGATAAAGTTTGTTTTTTTTAAGATTTTTTAGCTATCTTTGGACTTTGTCATTTTAGCTTATTGGTGTAATAGGGTATACCTCCATTATATATCCATTAAGCCTCCTAGATGGCTTGGTACTTTCCAACCAAACTTCCAGGAATACTTCAATTTATATTGCAGATGTGCCCCATGCTTTTAATTTTTGACTAATTTTGATTTTTTTCAGATTTTTTAGTCATCTTTGGACTTTGTCATTTTAGCTTATTTGCATCATATGGTATACCTCCATTATACGTAACTCCTCCTAAACTGCTTGGTTCTTTCCAACCAAACTTGCAACAACTAATCCCCTCACCCGCTGTCAAGAAACAATAAACCCTAATATACTCTAAAGATGTATGAATGTTAAATTTACATCCGCTGAACATTAAGATCATTGATGTCTTAACATGTAGTATCTCAGATATAAACATTAACGGAAACATTAACCCAAGCCAGTCAAGTGTAAAATGTAGGTAAAAGTAACCCAATTATCATCTGAAGCGGCAATACTCTCCAAGATGCATCTACTGACCAAAGATGATTGATGTAACACATGCAGTATCTCAGACATGAACCTTAACGCAAACTTTGACCTGAGTCATTGAAGCATAAAGTGTAGGTCAGAGTGACCCAATTATCAACTGAAGCAGCATCATTCTCAAAGACACATTCACTGACTAAAGACTTGTAGTTTCTCAGATATGAACCTTAATACAAACTTAAAACAGTCATTTTAGCATAAAATGTAAGATAGAGTGACCCAATTATCATCTGAAGCAGCATCACTCTCCAAAATGCATTTATCGACATGCCACATGTAGTTTCTAAGATATGAACCTTAACGCAAACTTTAGCCGGAGTAATTGAAGCATAAAATGTAGGTCTGACAGGGTGACCCAACTATCATCTGAAGCAGCATCACTCTCCAAGACGCATTCACTAACCTAAGATGATTAATGTGCCACATGTAGTTTCTCAGATATTAACCTTAATGCAAACTTTAACCCGAGGTGGGACGAACTGACAAACACACGGATGGACGGACAGATGGACTGGCGAGATTCTATATCCCCTCCCTTACTCAGTTGGGTGATGGATAATAATTATAGTTATAACAAGAGAAGGGGGTAGTCAGAAAAGTCAGATAATCCCCTAGTCAATTTGGTTTTTTTTGGTCAAATATTTCAGTTTTCAGACTGCTAACATGACTAAACAATCAGCAGCTGAAAATATCCCTGAAGATGCATATTGATATTCTAAACCAAAGACAAACTTTAACCCGAGTCATTTGTGCAGGAAATGTAGGTCAAGGTGACTTAATTCTAATCAGGAACCTCGTGACCGTCCAAGACACAACCATTTACAAAATATTATTCCTCTACCTGCTCTGATATGTAACAAAAACTTTAGCCTAACTTCTGTTGAATTTGCTTCAGTGGTTTTTCAAAGTTGGTAAAAATATGATTTTCCCATAGGTCCAATGTGGAACAATGGTCTGTGCTGATGGCCATGATTTTTGTCAGATTAGAATGAAATGAGAAAGGATTTTCCATACATCATTCCAATAAAGTTTAGTTAAATTTGCTTAAATAGTTTCAGAGCAGATGATGAAACTGATGTACCTATGATTATGGGGGTTGACACAAGAAACAACTCAAGGTATACCATAAATTGTGTAAAGGTGGCTTCAAATCTGCTTTTCTGTTACTTTTAGCATCCTTATAATCTTACAATAATTATGCAATAAACACACAACTGCTTTAAATAGCAAATCTCTGATTTGATGCTCTCATGGGGAAACCCCCATATATAGGGATACTTGGCAGGTATACCATGGCATCCAATATTAAGCTATGTTCTGCGCTGGTGGCCATTTTTTTTTTACAGGATTGGAATGAAATGAGCTATTTTTGTAAAGAACCATCCACACATCATTACTGTAGATGGTTGAATTTGCTTGAGAGGATTCAGAGGAAATAGTGTTTTTCTATAGGGTCCAATCTTTCCATGTTTTTTTTGTCAGATTTTAGCAAATTAGCAATCTTGGTAAGGGACCTTCCATTCATCATTCCTGTAAAGTTTGGTTGAATTTGATTCAGTCTTTTAAGAGGAGTAAATGAAAATCTTAATATGCTAACAGACCAATGGACAGACGATGGAGGACAGACACAAAGTGATTGCATTAGCTCACACTGACCTTCTGGGTCAGGTGAACTAATAAATTACAGCATTTACATGAAGTCTTCCTCTGAGTTCTCTCTCATTCCTCATTTTCACATATATTCTTTCATCTAAACTAAGTCTGATAAGATCAAGTGGTTCTTCAACATTCTGCACTGGTGCTTGCTGAAATATAGATATATATTACATAATTATCACACATGGAAACGAATTATATCTGACAAAACATTACTCACAGAAATGTACATACAGATCAAGACTTAAACAAAAAATTTGAGTAGCCCATATGTTCAGAATAGTAAATAAATATATGTATATATAAATACATGTATATACTTCAATGACTAGAACTGCAATATCGTGAATATCTCAAACCCCTTTTACCATGTTTACTACTTCGAGTTTAAACATAGTTAGACCTCCATAGTTCGAACAACCCTCTAGCTCCGAATGTTTTTATCTGTCCAGTGGGTGTAGGAGTCATCGATATTCCACTGTACATATCAATCAATTTCTTGTAATTTTGCGCTTGCTCAATAGTGGTATCCTCATAATTGGGGTACACCATACACCCATGTGTGAGGTGAAACTTCCTTCTCCTGCTTTTTGACCCCTGTTCTCTCCTTCCTGTTTTCTTAATAATCAAAATTGTTTTGTTTAGTTATCATAGTTATTTACATACAAGTACTCTCCTCCTAAGACATCACAGATTCTATGATATCGCGGTACTTATTTCATCCCTTCCTGTGAACAAAAAACATCACTTTTTCATCATTCTACAAATGTATATATAAATTTATAAAACCCCCTGGTAATTTCTGTTGGAAAATTTATTAGTTTTGTCAAAATGTACCTGTAGACTTCGATCAATACCAAATAGTCTTTTTTATTTCCCACAAATAGCAGACATTCTTTTTTTGACTGATGCCATATTTCCTCAAAATGTCAAGTAAATAAAACATTGTCTTTACTATTAGTCTTCTATTTTTTTAGGAATGTCATCTTTAGTTAACATTTCTCTTCAACCTGACAGTGAAATTCTTTTGCTATAGTATTCAAAAGATAAGTTTGTGCAAAAAATAAGCTATGGTAACCTGTATGTTTAGATGACGATTACAACTGTGAACATAACAAGTGTATTTGCCAGAAATGTACAGGTACAGTACAGAAAGAGTGGTACCATGACAAATCACCATGGTAGACATGTCCCACTCTGAGAGTGATACTGAATAACTTTTTATCTTTACGGGATATCTCAATTATTTTTTCTGCATTTTAAGTGGTATAATACACCACTCTTAATACAAAAGAGAGTAGGAAATGATCTCAAATAGGAAAAAAGATATTTAGATCCACTCTCGGAGTGGGACACGTCTATCACAGTGATTTGTCACGGTACCACTCTTTCTGTACTGTAGGCTGTGCGGTCTAATTAGGCAAATGTATCTTCATTAAAATCTCTAAATGGGGAAATTACTACTTTTTTTATTAACACTACACACAACAGATATATTGTTCACCTGTAAGGGCTGTGAGATGTGGAGAAAAATGCAAATGGCATTCATACAATGTTGGTTAACGAAATATCCTTCAATTGATATTGCAAACACGTCAAGTTACATGGTCCCCACATATCAAGTATGCCCTTTAAGAAGGACTTTGCACATACTGTGATATCACAGGAAGCTAACTCCTACATCAGCTTATCTCTTTAAAAGAGGCAGTGTTCAAATTTCAACAAGGGAAACCAATGAATGAATCATGCAAGGAAACAGGCATTCATACAATGTTGAAAACTGAAATATTCCTTAATTGATATTGTAAACCCATCAAGTTACACATACCCCATACATCAAGTACAGAGACACCATAGACCATCATGATATATGCATGTTTTTAAAGCTGAAAATTTTAGTAGCACTAAACATGCTAAAATCAGCAGAGTGAGTAAGCAGTAAATCACATAAAAATCAGAAGTCTACCGCAAAATTCGGTAGGTTTTGCAGGTATGCAGAGGTAACATTGCTTCTGTAACAGTTGTGCTGTGAAACAGTTATAGAAGATGATCTAATTATCTACCCTGAATTTTAGGACTCGTAGAAATCCTGAATATGTTATGTTGCGGAGGAAATAACTTTAATTTGTAATGTGAAGAACATTTAATTTAATGCAGAAATCGAACAGTCCGTGTTTAGATATAGAACTTTACAGTTTGTGATTTTTATTGCAAAATATTTGAAAACAATCATATTTATTTCAGGAAAATGAACTTATACTATATGTCCTATAGGCGACGAATGTTCTTTGTCGGAATTGACCAGAGAATCTGAATGAGAACCTCGCTCTTTGGCATAGCGACTGCAGTCTGCTACATAAGAAGATTTTCCTTCGATCTTGATCATTTTGTTGTTGTACTAGTACATTTTTCTCTTTATTGAAATATGTAAACTTTTAGTATTGTTTTCTACCATTGTTTTCTACCATAACTCGGATCCCAGAGGAACGAACCGTCTTGATATCGTCATTTGGCGTCTGTCTGTCTGTCGTCGCCCGGTATCAAGACATGTCAGTACACACGAGGGGACAGTGACACAGCGGATACCCGACCCTCCTGTTACATTTTTGGTGGCCAGTGTGGGGATCTGAGGCGAAACATTGGTAGAAGGTGATACTCTCATCACATATAATTTTGGGATAAGAATTGTATTTTTAAGAGTAAACCTCTAATAACTGTTGATCTTGCAGACATGGGTCTGTGGATGAAGCCATCAGGTTGTAACGTAATATTTTATTGTTATTTGAAATTTAATTTACACTTACAGTGTTAAACAATGTGAACGATGAACACATATAAAAATATTCTACTGTTTATGCTTTTCATGTATTTCATGGGGCTTATTTTTGTTATATTTTATTGTATATCGACAAACCATGATGATCTGCATAAATTGTCAGGAACAGTGTCACAAACTGGAGAAACTAACTTACGAAGAAAGTGTTAGTAGGAGTTAGCACATTTAAATGTAGTTATTTATACAATGAACATTTAATGGTTTATAATTGTGGTGTTGATGGAGTGTATTGAAGATACATACTAGATGTCAATTAGATGACTGTAATGAGACTGCTGAATATGAGTAGGGGTACTCAGTCTAGTTTTGTATGTACACTTACATTTGTTTTGATGATGCATACTGTAATGAGACTTCCGAAGATAAGAGTAGGAGTACTCGATTAAGTATTGTATTTATCTGGTGAATATATACTGGAGTGTATATATATTTTTATATTATAAACTATTTAATGTGGTGTAATATTCATATACTAATTTACACGCATCAGCTTATATCATTACAATATCTGAACATTTGTTTGTCATGTTTGTGTAGACGACTAAATATTGCTATATACTTCCAGAAGTGCAATTAACAGTTTAAATCTAGCTGGTAGAATGAACAATCTCAAGCCAATACTGATGACCATTGACAAACAGTGATTACAACGTATCTCGATTACAAATATGGATTTGATGGATATCAAGACACAACCGTTCTTGTTTTGTTTGGACAAATTTGTATCGACATTCAAATAAAATTTGCCTTTAAGGAGGGAGGAGTGTAACGGTTGTGCTGTGAAACAGTTATAGAAGATGATCTAATTATCTACCCTGAATTTTAGGACTCGTAGAAATCCTGAATATGTTATGTTGCGGAGGAAATAACTTTAATTTGTAATGTGAAGAACATTTAATTTAATGCAGAAATCGAACAGTCCGTGTTTAGATATAGAACTTAACAGTTTGTGATTTTTATTGCAAAATATTTGAAAACAATCATATTTATTTCAGGAAAATGAACTTATACTATATGTCCTAAAGGCGACGAATGTTCTTTGTCGGAATTGACCAGTGGCGGATCCAGACTCTCTGCTAAGGGGGGGGGGCCCGACCAATATTTTTTTCAAAAGGGGGGCCCGGAACCCAATTTTTTTAAAAACCCCTAGGAATTTTAAATATTTTCCGACCTAAGGGGGGGCCCGGCCCCCCCCCTAAATCCGCCACTGTTGACCAGAGGATCTGAATGAGAACCTCGCTCTTTGGCATAGCGACTGCAGTCTGCTACATAAGAAGATTTTCCTTCGATCTTGATCATTTTGTTGTTGTACTAGTACATTTTTCTCTTTATTAAAATATGTAAACTTTTAGTATTGTTTTCCACCATAACTCGGATCCCAGAGGAACGAACCGTCTTGATATCGTCATTTGGCGTCTGTCTGTCTGTCGTCGCGCGGTATCAATACATGTCAGTACACACGAGGGGACGGTGACACAGCGGACACCCGACCCTCCTGTTACACTTCTACTGAAGGTACAAATTCGGTAGGTTTTGCAGGTATGCAGAGGTAACATTGCTTCTACTGCCGGTACAGAGTGTTTTAAGTTAAAGAAATAATAGAAAATAACCTATAGTTAATGGAGAACCTATATTTCATTTATTATACATCCTTTTTTCATTACAAAATCTGTCACCGGCGTCACTTGCACTTTGATTCATGAATTTGATGAAATTTACGCTACCTTCAGACATATATGAGTTGGTCAGTATGCTGTGAACAAGGGAGTATTGATTTTTTGTTTGAATTAAAGGACAATCACGCTTTAATGCTTAGTTTTCTCTTATACTTATCGTGATGATCGCACCTGCTCTTGATCGTCGGCCATTTTCGTTTGTAAGGTGATAGGTTCAATAACCGAAAAAAAGAAAAGCATTCGAACGTCCATAAGTTGACTATCAAAGCACTCGGTTTTCCCGATTTCGAGATCACCCGGCCATACAACAGTCCGGCCCTATGCGGTAGCACTTAAATACGCCTGCATACGCCTGCCGGTATAAAATAC
>MJUU01048726.1:25000-57216 GCA_002080025.1 Modiolus philippinarum | reverse complement strand
GAAGAACAGCTTTCCTTTTTTTTAAAGTCGCAGCATGCCCTTGGAAAAATGTTGTATTTTGATGAAGAGGAGCTCAGAAATTATGTAATAATTGAACCAGTCTTCCTTGTAAGTGTTCTGAAATCATTTATTACTGATGAAATGTTTTTTCCAAAAGATCAACCTGAAATCGATAGAATTTTGAAATTGCTCCAAGAAACTGGATTCATTACAGAACATGATTTGTTTAAAATGTGGAACCAACCAGAATATAAATCAATTCTTCGATATAAAGAGTATCTTGTACAAATCCTAGAACTGTTGGGGTTGATTGTAAAACCGACAGCCCATTATTCACAAGAGATGCCTTTTATTGTTCCATGTATGGTGAAGGGAAAGCCAGATAAAGACTACATCAGTAAGAATATCACTGTTGACAAAAGTATCTGTATGAGATATGTAGTAAAAACTGCCATTTCAAGAATACTTTTTTTTCGACTGACTGCAGCAGCTATTGGACTTTGGCGTTTACAAAAATATAAAAACAATGGTGACAGACTGATGATTTTTCAGGATTTTGCTACTTTTGATATTGACGAAGATAACCATTTCTCCATTGGTCTGAAAAATAATGGCATTGATGTTTATTTCACAAATAACACATCAGTGAAAAATATTCTACCAGACTATGTTGCAAGTGTTCAAGAATGTCTAACCTTAGCATTGAAATCAGTTGTAGAATTTTATCACACCTGCTTTGCGGGAAAACAGCCTGAGAATCATACATGTATATTTGAAATTCAGTATGGAGTTTTCTGTACAGGGGAACTATGTTTTTATGGAAGAGAAATTCAACAAACAACGGACACTTGGAAATGTCGGCATGACCACACCCATGACATGAAATACCTGTGGTACTGGGAACCAGAAAAGGTTTGTAATTGATTAATTGACCTTTTTAGATTTTGTATTTATACATGTACTGATAATATTTTACTATTAAGTACCTGTAAATCTATATCAAGGAGGTGGAAGAAAATGAAAAAAAAAACAATTGTTTTTAAAGGGGATATACCAAAATAACCGAAATTATGATACAGTTACCTATAAAATATGAGTAATAATAGTTATAATAATACTTGGACGAGAATCAACCATAAATTGCAAATGAAGTAGGGCTAAAAGTTTTTTAATGATTTTTTAATCGTAAAATAATTCTGAACTTCAACAATTATATTAAACCGTAAAGAAATAAATTTGATTATATGAGTGAACTATTACCTGCTCACCTGTGATGATTTAGCATTTATCTTACATGTAATAAAAATTCCATTTTGGTTATTTACTCTGGCTACTAGGAATTGAAAAAATCAGTATAAACAGGGGTATCGAAGTTCTTTTCATGCATAAACAATGAAAAGATTTAGAGTAAATGCACATGAGACAAAGTCTCTTAAACATGTTAAATACATTGCAAAACAAGCAATGGAACCACACTTTTATTGCTGTTCTTCATCTTGTAGTCACTATGAAGCCTTCACCAAGCTTCGTCCAGGACTGGAAATCTTACCCTTGGGTCTCTGAGATTCTCCTGTCTCGCACTTCCCCTGGTGTTAGATTCTTAATTTATTTTAACTATCTACGACCTTTAAAAGCAATTGCTGCTGAGTTGCTACCAGACACTACCGCAATGAAATACATCGGCAAACGAATACCGAAGCAAGAAAAGGAAAGGGGAAATTCTAAAATCATAAATCCAACATCACGGCAACTCACAGCAACAAGAATTGAGACAGTATGTCAAAGACAAAACAAACAAACAAAAATGAACAAGAACGCCACAAAACTAAAGCACTAGCAGTGTGAACCCCTATAAAAACTGAGGTATCATCAGGTGCTCCGGAAGGGTAAGCATGATCTGCTCCACACGTGGCACCCGTCACACTGCCAGTGGTAAGTCCTGTTTTGTCACAGTCGGTGTTAGTCAGTCCGGTAAAAAACTCTGGATCTACCCAAAAATATCTGTTCTCATTTGTGAAACAGAAACATTGTAATGGTCTGTCAAATCGTTTCTGTAGTGACAATTGCAACAGTGACTGAACATATCCTTGATGTATAAGTTTTTGAGACAGTAATTTAGCTCTGTTGACAAAATCGCTGTACAAACTACAGGCGCGGCAATAGCGAATGAGTTGTGAAATGTACACGCCATATGCCGGAGAAGTGGGAATATTACTGCTCAAAAACGGGAAGTTCACCATTGGAAAATTGAAATCATCACGCTTGTCGTAAAGTTTAGTTTTCAGACGTCCAGAGCTGTCAATATAGAGGTATAGGTCCAGGTATGATGCTGATGATGGTGTATCAGTGGTCTCTTTAATTTCGAGTTCATTTGGGTATATAAGATGAAGGTTATCTTTAAATTGAGGATTGTTCAATGAAAAAACATCATCTATATAACGGAAACTGAAATTAAAGGATTTGGCTAGCTTATTATCTTTTTTCTGAACTAGCCCTTGTATGAACCTGGCTTCATACGAATAAAGAAACAAATCTGCTATAAGTGGCGCACAATTAGTCCCCATAGGTATCCCTATTGTCTGCTTGAAAACTTGTCCTCCAAATTCTACAAATATGTTATCAATTAAGAATTCCAGTATTGCGATGACATCCTCCTCTGTATACTTTTTGTGTGAATCAGTGTGATGTTTAACAAAATAGGCCCCATCTTTACCTATAACTAAATATGAATATCTTCTTTCACCCTTTTTAGTACAGAAAGACTGATGTATTAAATCCCGGAGTACTGACTTTAGCTTATCGTGTGGAAGAGTAGTATAGAGAGTAGAAAAATCAAATGTTTTGACACTGTTGCAGTGGTTGAGTTCAGTTGAAGATAGATATTCTAATAAGTCTTTCGAGTTTTTGAGAATCCACATCTGATTCACTCCACTTGGTATGTTTGGCGCGGCTCAAAGTAAGTGAGAACCAAACTGTCATTCAAAACGAATAATCCAAAGACAATAGCAACACCGGAAAACCACAGACATAACATGAGTACGGCACTGAAAAGAAAAATGAAGACACACACACATACATTTAACAAAGATGAACACCACGGACGCAATAAAAACCATTGGCGAGATCAGGTGCATTTGTATACAGAGTAAGCATACACTGCTTCTAAGACACTCGCCGTGTTGAACATGTCAAATCTGGTGAAGGAAACAACAATTAAGCTATTAAAAGTAAAGACTTGTTGTCATCTAAGAAACAGATATCCAACAGCGGTCTATAGGATCGTGATGTCGACCGTAAACCTCTGGAGTGATGACTTCAAGTTATGGGTAGCATACCCATTTTTAAGTAGGTTATTTGTGAGTAACCACGCTCTATTGAGGAAGTCACTGAATCGACCGCAGGCCCTTGAGTAGCGAATGATCTGGGAGATGTAAACTCCATATGCTGTGTATTTCAAGATGGAGGGCAAGGAATGAGGTCAATGTGGAAGTGTCTTTGGTATCCCTAATTTTGAGCTCGCTTAGACTGTTCCGTTGAAAACCGGTTTAACCCACCATTTCTTTTAAGATGCATGTACAAAGTCAGGACCATTGAAGGCTTTTCAGTTAACTTATACACTGAAATCGTTGATATTAAATATGACCTTCCCAACTTTTGTTTATTTACGGGAGTTACTTCCCCTTTTTATAATGTCAAAAGATTTGAGAAGGATTTTTAAATGTTGAATATAACGTTATTTTCAGAATTATCTGGAAATATAATATGTGTCAAGAGTTAAGGACACTGTTTTATAAGTCGACTTTGTTGGAAAATGTGCTTATCTTAAAAGAAAAAACAAGAAGACAAGTGTAATTTGAATGTCAAACGGACACAAAAACCGTGGTAAAAAAAATCGTGTAGGTGTTCTCCTCCAGGCGATTGGATGAGACGGAAAATTGGTGGGTGAGACGGAAAAATCTCACACAGGCATTGGCTACATAGAAAGCACTACAGGTAGGGTGAGAAAAGGAAATCTCAGGCACCCAAGGGCAAGATTAAGGTTGTCTCTGACGAGGCTTTGCCGAATCAGAGTCTACATAATCTTGCCCGAGGGTGTCTGAGATTACCCTTGTCTCACACACAAACCCATGTAAGATTTGTTTTCCCACCCTACCAACACGAACGTGCAGTTGCTCGTTTTGACATAGGACATCATGCTTCGTACTATCAAGCATACACATTTGTAACATTGGATTTCTGTTGACACTAAATAATTAAAAACATAATACATTACACAAAAACTTACTTGACTGGCTCTGGCTTTTCATTTTTGTTAATAAGATACACTGAAATTGATGATATGAAATTTGACCTTCCTGACTTTTGTTTACTTACGAGAGTTACGTCTCCTTTTTATGACGTCATAAGATTCGAGTGCGGGATTTTAATGTTGAGTATTACGTTAATTTCAGAATTATCTTGCACAAATAATAGGTGTCAAGAGTTAACGACATAAAAAATTTTATAAGTCGGCATTGTTGGAAAATGTGCTTATCCAAAATAAAAAAAAACAAGAAGACAAGTGCAATTTGAATGTCATGTGGACACAAAAACCGCGGGAAAAAGATCGTGTAAAATTATCTTGCACAAATAATAGGTGTCAAGAGTTAACCACACAAAAATTTTATAAGTCGGCGTTGTTGGAAAATGTGCTTATCCAAAATAAAAAAAAAACAAGAAGACAAGTGCAATTTGAATGTCATGTGTACACAAAAACCGCGGGAAAAAGATCGTGTAGATGTTCTCACCAAGGCAGGTGGATGAGACGGACAATGGGTGGCCGAGGCGGAAAAATCTCATCCAGGCATTAGCTACATGGAAAGAACTACAGGTAGGATGAGAAAAGGAAATCTCACACCGCTAAAAATCTAACTGCTGTGTCTCAAAAGTGACAAATGATCATCCCAGTATTACATGTATTAATTAAGAAAGAATTTTGAATCAGAGTTATGACCGGAACTTCAATTTTTTCCACAATTGACTGATCATGCTGATATCTATTAAAGAACTGTTTTATGATCGTATGAGATATGAAACAGATTTTTTTGAAGCCTTGATTAATAAAGCGGTCATGAAAATAAATATATGTAATTTGTGCTAGCTCTCGCGTAACGAATCATTTGTGAAAAATACATTCCGTCAGCAGGAGAAGTTGGGATGGTACTGTCGATGTTGGGGAAATTGATAATTTTGAAATTGTCTCGAAGTTTAGTACTAAGATGACCATTTTCGTCAAATTCGAGATGTAAGTCAAAAATGTTTAGATCTAGTGTTTTCTGTCGTTTCCTTTAGTTCAAGTCCTGAAGGATATATCGATGGGATCCGTTTAGCAAAACATGCGTTATTAATGGAAAGAACACAATAACTGTATCTTTTATTGAGACTGAAGGATCAAGTATCTTTTATTTTATATCCTTTTAACAGTCTCTGACGAAATCAGTCTCGTAGAAATATAAAAAACAAGTCTTGAGTGGAGGAGCACAATTCTTGTATACCAACTTGTTGTTGATAAATACAAATGTAGCACCTCTAAATGTGACAAATATATTATCAATTAGAAAAAATCAAGCATACTGCACATCTGTTTTTCATCGTGCCATACTTTTCGTTTTAAATTATTATTTTGAAAAAAAACAATGTGGCTTTATAATCTAATGCAACTTAATTGAATCGGCAAAGGCTTATTTGAATGAACCCTTTGATTCATAGTTTTAGTGCATTGGCAAGCTAATACTTAAGGAAAAAATAGGAAAGGGAAAAATCGAAAACACGGCAACTGATATTAACACGAATGGAGACCTATGATGAAGTCAAAACAAATAAACAAATACGAACAGGAACGTCACGAAACTAAAGCACTAGCAGTATGAACCCTACAGAAACTTTGGGTATTATTATGTTCTCCTGAGGAAAGCATGATCTGCTCCACGCATGGCACCTGTCACAAAGCACAGAAATAGAAAAACCACACAACATTCAAAGCATTTCAAGAAACGAAATTTTATAGATATGCATATTGATGTAGAAATATTTTTTACCCTTATACTAGTAACAAAATAACTCGCAGAATTGTTAAGATCCAAAGTCCAAGAGGTAAAAAGACAAAACAGGTAGAAAACTATGAAAAATGAAGGGACATGGAGTAAAATGACTAACAATATTCTAACAAGTAAATGTACATTATACAAGTTAATAAACCAAAGCCAAATCATCTTGAGGTCATTTCAAGTCAGTTGTCCATCATTTTGGATCTTATTTTCGAACAGTCGATGTAAATCTAAACTTTAATGTATAAATATTGTTGAATGAAGATCATTCACCTATTTCTTTCAAAAAAGTTAGGTGTGCCGTTCTTATTTTGTAATTGAATAGGCTACGTATGCAAGGGAATGTAAGTTATGACTACATACATTTAACAGTCGACATTCCGATCTTGTTGGCCGCTATTGGATGTCTGTTTTCAAGATTACAACATACCTATCCTTAAAAAGCTCTAGATTTGTTTCGTGTACCGAATTTGACTTAACTTCCTGGATGACATGTTCAACGCGGCGTATTTGTCAAAAGAAGCAGGTGTATCTGATCTCACCCACCCATCTCACTTACGTTTGGATCATCGGATATTAAAACATTTTAATAGAAAATCTTAACGCAAGTAGATTAAGTGATATATAGTAACAAAATTGCACTATTATTATAGTTCCAAATAACAAAATACCGAAATTACTGTTAATTTATTTTCTGCATATGCGCATTTCGACAACTTATGTCTCATCAGTGCAGATAAAACCAAAATATTTAGAAATCCATTAACTGAAAACGTGTTAAATTGATACAGAACAAATAACTAAAAGGATTTAAATAGAAGAGCCAAGATCAGCTTAAGAGAAAGCTATGCATGAGGGAGATACTCCTTAGTTTTAAACAAAATTTTGTAAAATTTAGATATTGCAGGTTCCAATAAAATTGGTTTTACGGGTCGCACCGAAGTACTGAAGTACCGAAGTTCACCTCCAAAAGGAGGTGCATAAATATACAATTATTTTTATTAAACTGAAAATGGCAATATTAATAAACAATATATTTTATTAAACTAAAAATGGCAATATTAATATACAATTAATTTTATTAAACTAAAATAAGCAATATGCTTGCTTAATGCTGTCCTTTACTTACAGCTCTAAGTTACCATTGCTTTTTGTGGCCATTATTGATATTTATTTGGCTCGAAACGTTAAATTACAATATCTCCCCATACATTCCAACTTCTTGCCTGCTTATTATGTTGCAAGAAACTTATGTTCTTTTTGAAACATTGCATGAAAAATATCACGAAAATATGTACAGGAACATTTCTTTTTCAGTTGAAGAAAAAAAGGATTCAGAGTTTACAAAGTAAGTTATCAGCTGAACTGCTAAATCTTGATAAGTTTATTAATGTGAGTCATTTGCAATTATTTCGAATGTAGTGGGTAACTTAAGTTAAAATATCCAATTGCGGGCCTGACATCTGTGATTAACAAACTTGATTTAAAGAAACATCCAACTGTTTAGGGTTGATCTGCACTGATGAGACATAAGTTGTCAAAATGCGCATATACAGAAAATAAATTACAGTAACTTCGATATTTTGTTATTTAAACCCTCTTGAGGTGGCCCACTTTTAAATATAATTTCTATTGTTGAGAGCCGTCAGTGGGGAAATAGTTCATGTAGTTCATCAGTCGACTTTTTGAAGATCTGATCATTTTGAAAGGAAGTTGGTGACTTGAACCATAGATGATGCACTTTGAGAATTTTGAGGATTAATTGGCCACAAGCAGGAAAAAAAGTTCCCAATCAGGAAGTATTGAATTGGATTTTTCTTCCATAGTGCGATTTTGTTTGGCAAGCAGATATGGCTCCTTCAGACATCCGAGAAAGAACTCTTTGATCTATCTTTTCCTTAGTTCCTAATATCGTCTTTTTATTTCCGTGCATTGTGGTTGTCTCGTGTCCTTGTTTGTCTTTTGTTTTTCTCTGTTGCCGTTTTTGCAATTTCTGTAGACTTCGATTTTTATGATCATCGCTCCATGGTTACTTCGGTATTCTACTGCTGTTGTTCTTGTCTCATTCTTTTCTCTTTTTCATTTTACCTCATACTTTTCTTTTTTCAAGAAAGCGGTATTTTTGTTCAGTTATTGGGTTTTATGCATATTGTTATTATACTTTAAGGGAAACGGGATAGAGAGAATGGAGTTTTAGGTACCCATAAACCGGTTTAACCTGCCTTTTGTTAGTGCCGGAACAAATTGTGCCCGGCTCTCCTGAGTTCCTCTGAGTGTTTACATTTGCCTTTTTCTTTAATATCTGTTATTCTTTTGTATCTCTCTTTCTATTTCTGGTGTGTGATTACAGTTTTCCGTAAATGTAGGTTTTCTCTTTAATTTACATGTTGAAAATGCATTCAAAGATATAGCATCCATAATTGAAACCAAACCTGTTCACGACAGCAACAGCTTTGTTCTCTAAAAATCAGTGTTGATATAGTTTCTGGTAATTATGCAAACTCTGAAATTGGCCGTCAATAGCAAAAGTTGTTTAACAGCCCCTTTGTCGGTCAACGGATTACAGTTGAAATACAATTGAAGCGTTGTTCAATTTACTAAATCTTACCATGTTTGTATAGGGATGTTGTCTCAAGCACATTTACTCGATATCCCTGTATTTGTTCACTTTAATCAAATTACATAAAAAAATCTTCTGTGAAACGTTTAAATCTATAAAAAAATGGTATTTTTTTCTTTGAAACCTTTTCCCTGGTGTAATCAATCCTGATCACAATGAACCTTCGGTGGTCCCTTGAAATTGTGCTTCCACAAGTCTGGCAATTTTGCAGCCAATCCAAAATGACAACCATTGGATATGTAAATTTAAATATTGAACCGTGTTGGAAATATATTCAGTTGCTTGGTCAAAAGCAACTGTCTAAGTCAGTGATAAAGGCTATTGAGTTATATCACGCTGTTAACAGAACAGGACATGCTTACCCTTGAGGAGCACCTGATGTCACTCTCAGTTTCACTGGATTTCACACTGTCAGTGCCTTGTTTTGAACGTTGTGTTTTCGTTTTCTGTGTTTTGTATCTGTCTAACGTCATTTTTAGTTTGCCTCAACGAAGTTGAGGGGGACTATTGGAGTACCCCCCGCGTCCGCGTCCGCGTCTACATCTACGTCTACGTCTACGTCCGCTTCCGCATTTGGGCATATATCTCTGTAACTATGCATGGTAGGATCATCAAACTTTGTATGCGGGTGCATCTTGGGCTATCTCACAGCCTCCAAGAAAATTGGGTCTCTCTAACTTATATTTTCCGCTTGAACGACTTACATTCAAGTTTACGTCCGAGTTCAGATCTCAGTCACTATACATGGTAGGATCATGTAACCTTCCATATGCATGCATCTCTGATGGTAGGTCAGCATCCAGGCAAAATTAGGTCACTTTGACCTATATTTTACGCTTGATTGATTTACATTCAAGTTTTCTGACTAGTTCAGATCTCAGTCACTACACATGGTAGGATCATGTAACCTTGCATATGCATACATCTCTGATGGTTGGTCAGCATCCAGGCAAAATTAGGACACCTTGACCTATATTTTATACTTGATTGATTTACATTCAAGTTTTAGGACGAGTTCAGGTCTTAGTCACTATACATGGTACAATCATGTAACCTGGCATATGCATATAACTCTAATGGTAGATCAGCATCCAGACAAAATTAGGTCACTTTGACCTATATTTTCCGCTTGATTGATTTACATCCAAGTTTTTGGACAAGTTCATATCTCAGTCACTTTACATGGTAGGATCATGTAACCTTGCATAGGCATGCATCCCTGATGGTACATCAGCATCCAGGCAAAAGTAGGTCACTTTGACTTATGTTTTACGCATGAGTGATTTATGTCCAAGTTTTCAGGCAAGTTCAGATCTCAGTCACTATACATGGTAGGATCATGTAACCTTGCTTAGGCATGCAAATGTGATGTCAACATCCTGTCAAGATTGTGTTACTGTGACAAAGTGCCATAACGAGGTGAACTCTGTAATCGTTGATCACCTATGTTTCAATTAGGGCGATATCCTGAAACTTTCCGTGCATCTCAACACGATATGGGAGAAAGGGTTATCCAGTATAAATGTAAATATTATGAGTTGAGTGCATTTTTCTCCGGTTTTGGCAAGGATTTTTTTGCCACAAGTAAATGAAAATGATATGAAATTGTCGATTGGACAAACTACTAGCAATCATTCAGTTAAACGTCTTAAGACATTATAACCTGAGAGATAATAGCACCAACCTATACGCATATTTCAGTATGTGGATTTCAAAATTCTTTGAGTTGATCTTCACAAGAGACATAAATGTCAAAATGCGCAAATGCAGAAACTAAATTAATAGTAACATCAGTATTTTGTTTTCAATCAAATTTCTCATTTCTTTGTTGAATGCAGTACATTTCAAACTAGCCCGTATGACAGAGAATGGGGACCGGCACCAGTGGGGATAAATATCGAAATACAACAGTTTCTGTAATTATTGTTTCTGCATAAGCGCATTTCGACAACTTATGTCTCTTCAGTGCAGATAAAATTGAAACATTTGGAAGTATATAAACACAAATATGGGTAATAACTGATAGAGAATATATAACCAATAATATCTAAATATAAATGCCAGTATATCAATGCTAATTTGTTAAAGGCGTTAGTTGTATTCAGTAGATAAGTTTGTATATGGCAATACGCTGGTGTCATTGTTTCATTTGTTAAGATAGTAAGCATGAATTGTATCGATTCCAGTACAGCAAATTAAAGTTCAATTTATTTTTTTTTTTGTTCAAAGTTTCTTTTTGCAGAGTAAAATCACCGAGTTCTATCGCAGTGCTCTCAAACCCAAATGCCACTAGTATTGATTCTATATATGATATTTTAATTTTAATGTGAAAAAAAAGGAAATGGGCCAAATATCAAGGAGACAACGTCCCATATCCAGGTTATACCGACCCAAAACAAAGCATCTAGGGGTCACCGTACAGTCTTCAACACAGTGAGGAACCTCACACCATATAGCAAGCCCTAAATGACCCCAAAAGGGTAAAAAAGTGAATAAATCAATGGAAACAAACCACATCCAACAACCAAAATATCAAGAAACAAAACTTTTATAAGAAGACAAGGACAAGCCAATGACCAACATATTCCTGATTTCAGACAGACACAAAAATTGCTGTGGGGTTTAAATCGTTCTCTTTGATCCAAACCTTCCTCCTTATGTGTGGTGAATGGCTAAAAAATAAATACAAAAAAAAAGACTCACAGTAAAAATCAA
Source organism: Modiolus philippinarum (assembly GCA_002080025.1). NCBI lineage: Eukaryota > Metazoa > Mollusca > Bivalvia > Mytilida > Modiolidae > Modiolus > Modiolus philippinarum. The sequence goes on along the minus strand of MJUU01048726.1, from coordinate 45,795 downwards.
ACTAAAAAAGTCCAACTTATCAAAACGAGTGCCCTTACAATGAAGTACATAAAACATGAAGACAATACACACAGGTACTGTCCGGAAAAAATGCTCGCATTTACTGAGAGCTACCTATGATATTAAGCCTTCTTAATATCAAACTTCAATTGAAATACTTCTAAATATATTTGGCATTACAACATTATCAATTATGAAAGAAAAACATGATATTGTGCAATGCCAAATATTGCCAATATGAAAAATTGTTTAAATTTAGTTATGGTGTAAAGCATTTAAGAGATGATCAATATTTTTGCCAACAAAAACCAGAAGTAAAGTTTAACAACAATGATGTATTTATATCCCTTATGAATAAGTTTTTTTCAACGGATTAATAAGTTTTAAAGGACAATTTTTGAATTTATGTGCTTTGTAAATGATATTGCCATAGAAGTTTGGATGTGAAATGTCCTGACGTATAAGAGCCCTGCATGTAGAACCAAATGTTCTTAATAAGTCAATGTATCTATAACAAAATTTAGATAATGTCTTTATCAATTTATGATATCTAAACCCTTGATGCAGAAGTTTTTCAGTAAGACAAAGATTTTGTTGAAGTCAGAAACATAACTACATACTCGTGCATATCGAACAAGTTGTGAAATGTAGACCCCGTAAGAAGGGGCTAACGGAACATCGCCGTCGAGATGGAGAAAATTGACTATAGGGAAGTAGAAATCATCCTTTTTTTCATAAACCTTAGTGGTTAACTTTCCTTGGTTTATTGATATATCAAGATCAAGAAAAGGAGTATAATCACTGCTGCCATTGGATTTATTTAAAGTAAGTTCTGCAGAATAAATTTCATCTGTAAATTTAGAAATTCAGGATTATTTAAAGCTAAAATATTATCCAAATATCTATATGTATTGTTAAATTTATCCACTAAATGCTGTTTAGAAGGGTCTTTTTGAATTTTTGCCATGAATTATGAATTGTGACTCGTAGCAATAAAGAAATAAATCTGCTATGAGTGGTGCACAGTTGGTACCAATAGGAATACCTATTTTTTGCTGAAAGACTGTATCACCGAAACGAACAAAAATATTATCAAAAAGAAAATTTAATGCTTTTATCATATCCTGACAAGTCCTGTTGGTATATTTGTCATGTTTGTCGTCACACGATTTAAATGTATTGCAAAAAATGTACGTACATCCTGATTTTTTTGAAGGGCCATTTGATCAAATACGAAACTTCTCTTCGATGAGTGTATGCTGTAATGTAGTATAAAGGTTTGAAAAATCATAGCTATTGACGGAGATGTATGATTCATTAACAGATCGAAGTCTTTCCAAAACTTCTACCGAATTTTTAAAACTCCAAAAGTAGTTAATTCCACTGTAGAGTTGATGACGAGATTTTTATGGTAGTAAGTGCACTGGTCAATAAAACAGAAATATGTGTAGTAGAACATTTACTTGATGCCGAAATAAAACGAAATTTGAAAGGATTTTTGTGAAGTTTAGGAAGCCAATATATAGAAGGAATGCTTTTATAATTAGAAGTTGCTTTAAGTTAAGCTGTAGCTATCATGTGATCATCAATGATTTGTGTTTCTGTTGACGTGTTAGCTTGAAATGTACTAGAATTGGTAATTTCATTCCGAAGCACCTCGATGTAATAATTATGTCAAACAATGACCACATTATTGGCTGCTTTATCTGCCGGAACAAATATATACTCTTTTTTCCAAATCTTTCAACTTCCGTTTAATTTTTTTGAAATCACAGGTATGATATGATATTCTGCTGCTTATAATGTGTTTCAACATGATTTATTCGGATATCAACAACTCCATGCATTTGTTAATGAAAGTGTCTAATGATTTTTTATCCGCATTTTCTCTTTTACACCACTTTTTACAGAATGACATGACGGCTTTTTTAATGACATCACGCCAGTCCTTCCAATTAATTTTGAAGGAGGACGTTATTTGGGTCCGTTTTGGAGAAAAGTTTTTACCTCTCGGTCCTGGACGATGTTGAGGTCTCCTGTAATAACATGACCAGTAGGTTCATATCGAATCTACGAGCTTGCATAATTTCAGGTCAAGGTTGAATTTTGATTGATTTCAGGATTTTTTGGTAACAGATGTATAATTATAAATAAGGTCCCTTGTGGGTTTTTTGGAAGTATAAGAAATAATTGGTGTTCCATATTATCAAAATAAGACGGAATAAATTTGTTAATTTATGAGTCTCTAAATATACTAGATACATCAATAAGATCGATTCCTTTGTTGATATACGGTAAATTAAAGAAATATTTTTTATGGTTTTCAGGTTTATCAATTTTAGGAAACAATTTGTGGTAGCGAAATGCGCTGATTATTCCAGCAGCTTCATACATTGGACTGTAATATGTTATGGTATTGCATTTTCCAATAAAGTATTTAATTTAACAGTAGGAATTGAACAAAATTTCAAAGCAAATTATTAAAAATTGTAACAAGTAACTAAATACCAAAGTAACTGTGAATTCAATTTCTGCATATGCGCATTTCGACAACTTCGACATGTCTCTTCAGTGCAGATTAAATCTAAACGTTTGGAAGACCATAAACTCAAAGATATGTAAAAACTGATAGAGAACAAATAACCAATATGATCTAAATGTAAAGCTAAAATCAGCTAAGGACAGAGCCTTGCGTGAGGGAGATACTCCTTTGTTTTCAACAAAATTTACAACATTTAGATATTGTGAGGTTCCAAATAGAATCGGCTTTCGGGTCAGCACCGAAGTACTGACTACTGGGCTGGTGAATACCCTCGGGGACTAACAGTCCACCTGCAGTGGCATCGACCCAGTGGTAACAAATAACTAAATACCTGTAACTGTGAATTCAATTTCTGCATATGCGCATTTCGACAACTTATGTCTCTTCAGTGCAGATTAAATCTAAAGAAGGTCAAAAATTGAAACTGAAGTTCTTTGGTATTTTCGTTTATTACGATTGATACGCTTACGTAATTAGGGCCCCGGCATGAAATGGCGGCGCCCTATAGTAATCAGCCTGTCCGTCCGTCTGTCTGTCAGCATTTTCTATGTCCTACGATAACTCAAGATTGTTTTCACAGATTTTTATGATATTTTTAATCAAAGTTTAACTCGACCAAAGGAAGCTCCCTTTCGTTTTTGAGGAAAATCGAAAAACGATTTTTGGGAAAAAAAACTTCGTATTTCTATGAAAAAGTGCATATTTTGAGAATTAGCTCTATGTCGTGCCATAACTTGAGATTACCTTCAAGGATTTGAATGATTTTGATACTCAATGTTGTTCTTGACCCTTTTATTTTAGAGGAAAATCAAAATATGATTTTTGGGAAAAAAACTTTGTTTTTATATGAAAAAGTGCATATTTTGGGAATTAGCTCTATGTCGTACTATAAATTAAGATTGCCTACAGGGATTTAAACGATTTTGATACTCAAGCTTGACCAAAAGAAGCTCCCTTTATATTTTGAGGTAAATTGGAAAATCATTTTTGGGAAAAAACTTTGTTTTTATATAAAAAAAGGGCATATTTTGAGAATTACCTCTTATGTCGTATTATAACTTAAGATTGCCTTCGGGGATTTGAATGATTTTGATACTCAAAATTGAACTTGACCAAAGGAAGCTGCCTTTCGGTTTTGAGGAAAATTCGAAAAACAATTTTGAGTGAAAAACTTTGGTTTTATTTGAAAAAGTGCATATTTTGAGAATTAGCTCTATGTCGTACAATAAATTAAAATTTTCTTTAGGAATTTATATGATTTAGATACACAAGGTTAATTGGTCTTGACCATAGGAGGCTCCCTTCTGTTTTTGAGGAAAATCCGAAAACATTTTTGGGGGAAAAACTTTTTAGTTCTTATATGAAAAACAGCATATTTTGAGAATAAGCTCTATGTTGTATGATAACTTGAAATGACCTTCATAGATTTTTATGCACAGTAAAAAGAAGGTCCCTTATGATTTTGAGGAGATTCATAAAACATTTTTGGGGGAAAAATTAGTCTAAATATGAAAAAAATAATATTTTGAGAATTAGCTCTTTAGTTGGACATATAACTTAAAATGACCTTCATATTTTTTTTTCAATGTTTTGATTTGATCTGAACAGATGAGACATAAGTTGTCAAAACGGCCATATACAGAAAATATATTTATAATAACTAAGGATTTTGTTATCTATGTTTTTTCCCGAAAATTGTTATATTATTTCCATGAAATTCCGCAATCAGGTTTTGGGACACGCAGGGGGGGAGGGCCCTTTCTGACTAAGTCAGTATTCTAGTTTTTTTTTGTTTTTTTTTGAAACAATATCCATAATATTGATGGATGAAACAATATCCATAATATTGATGGAAGAAGTTCTTGATATTTTTCCTAGGCCCATAATATTATCATTTAAACCGAGAGGATACGCCGTTTGCAATGCTTTATCCAAGACAATTCACAAGCTCTACGCGATTTTTCAAATTGTTTATGTGACTGTCCGTCCTGTTTTACAAAAATTTCTAATGGTAGAACCTTTATAAATTTGATGTTAAGTTTATGTTTATTTAGATGTTGACAAATTGAACTTCGGAATTTTTTGTATCTACGGAAATGATAGAGATGTTGCTGTGTCCGTTTATAAAGATGCTGACCGGTTATTTTACTTGCACAAAAGGAGGAAAAATTTACAAGAACAACGAAAAAATGATAGAGACATCTCTCTCCGTGAGAAAGATTACTTATTCTTGAGAAACCTTTTATATGGATACGCTATCACACTTTCATATTATGGCCTTTTTAGCTCACCTGGCTATGCCAGGGTGAGCTTTTGCCATCACTTATCGTCCGTCATCCGTCCGTCGTCAGTCGTCAGTCTGTCCGTCCGTCGTTAGCTCACTTTAAAAAATTTTCTCCTCTGAAACTACTGGAGGGATTGGATTTATAGTAATCATCTATGACATGTCTTGTACAAACGATCCTCATTTTATTATGATCCGATGAAAAACATGGCCGCCGGTGCTAAAAATAGAACCTAGGGGTAAATTGCAGTTTTTGGCCAATAACTCAAAAACCGATGCAGATATCAAAAATCTGACAAGGGGTAAAAATGATCATCATGAACAGATCTACCTCCTGTGCAATTTTGAAGAAAATCTGACTACCCATGTTGGAGTTACTGCCTTTTTTCCGTAAACTTTTCAAAATTTTTGCATTTTTTATTTTATTTCAAAAGGTGTAACAGATAGAGGTCAAGTGTAAATAGCAAAAATGTTCAGCATATTAAGATCTACCCACCGTACTTTTTTAAAGAAAAACCAAAAACCCTTGTAGGAGTTATTGCCCTTTTTAGGTGAAATTTTCCGAATCTTGATATTGTTTGTCTGCTATTTCAAAAAGTATCGAAGATAGAGGTTAAGTGTAAAATACAAATATGTTTATCATGATGAGATCTACCTACCCTGTAATTTTGAAGAAAATCTTAGGACCCCTATTGGAGTTATTTCCCTTTTTAGGTAAACTTCCAAATTTTTATATTGTGTGTCTGTTATTTCAATAACTATTGAAGATAGAGGTTAAGTGTAAACACAAAAATATTTATCATGATGAGATCTACTTACCCTGCAATTTTGAAGAAATTTTTGGACCCCTGTTGGAGTTATTGCCCTTTGTAGGTCAAATTTTCTGGATTTTCTGTTCGTCGTTAGCTCACTTAAAAAATCTTCTGTTCTGAAACTACTGGATGGATTGGTTTGAAACTTTATAGTAATTATCTATGACAAGTTCTCTACAAATGATCCTCATTTTATTATGATTCAATGAAAAACATGGCCGTCGGTGCTAAAAATAGAACATAGGGGTAAATTGTAGTTTTTGGGCAATAACTCGAAAACCGATGCAGATATAAAAAATCTGGCGGTTAAAATTGTTTAAAATGACAAGACCTACTCTGAGTTTTAAATTTTGAGGCAAATCCAAAAACCCATGTTGGAGTTATTACCCTTTTAACCGTCGATTTTTCAAAATTTCCATGTATTTCAACTCTTATATCGAAAACTGTAACAGATAAAGGTGAAGTATGAACTGATAAAATGTTTCCCATATAAAGATCTACCTACCCTGCAATTTTGAAGTTAATACTGAAACACATTTAGGAGTTTTTGCCCTTTGTTCATCATTTTTGTTCAATTTTTTACATTTTTCCTCTTCTATTTCTAAAACTATAAAAGAGGTCAATTGTAATGGAAGAAATGTTTGCCATGTCAGGATCTACATACCCTGAAAATTTGAAGAAAAATTTGAAGCCTGTATTGAAGTTCTTTCCCTTTTTAGCTCACCTGACCCAAAGGGTCAGTGTGAGCTATTGCCATCACTTGGCGTCCGTCGTCCGTCTGTCTGTTAACTTTTCACATATTCATCTTCTCCTCTGAAACAACTGAAGCAAATTTAACCAAACTTTACAGGAATGATGTATGGACTTTACAAAGATTGCTCATTTCGTTCCGATCCGACAAAAAACATGGCCGCCAGCACAGAACTTAGGTTTAGCATTGGACCCTATGGGAATAATCACATTTTCATCTTCTGCTCTGAAACCACTGATGCAAATTCAACCAAACTTTACAGGAATGATGTACTAAAGGTCCTTAACAATGATTGCTCATTTCATTCCGATCCGACAAAATAATATGGCCGCCGGCAGGGAACATGGTTTAACATTGGACCCTATGCGAAAATCACATTTTCATCTGCTGCTCTGAAACGGCTGAAGTAAATTCAACCAAACTTTACAGGAATGATATATGGAAGGTTCTTTACAAAGATTGCTCATTTTGTACTGATCCAACAAAAAACATGGCTGCCAGCGCGGAACTTAGGTTTAACATTGGACCCTATGGGAAAAATCATATTTTTATCTTCTGCTCTGAAACAAATGTAGCAAATTCAACCAAACTTAATAAGAATGATGTACTAAAGGTCCTTAACAGTGATTGCTCATTTCGTTTCAATCCGACAAAAAACATGGTCGCCAGCCCGGAACATGGTTTAACATTGGACCCTATGTCAAAATCACATTTTCATCTTCTGATCTGAAACGACTGAAGCAAATTCAACCAAACTTTACAGGAATTATGTTCTAAAGGTCCTTAACAATGATTGCTCATTTCTTTCTGATCTGACAAAAAACATGGCCGCCAGCGCAGAACTTAGGTTTAACTTTGGACCCTATGGGGAAAATCACATTTTCATCTTCTGCTCTGAAACGGCTGAAGCAAATTCCACCAAACTTTACAGGAATGATGTTTGGAAGGTCCTTAACTATGATTGCTCATTTCGTTCCGATCCAACAAAAAACATGGCCGCCAGCACGGAACATGGTTTAACATTGGACCCTATGGGAGAAATCACATTTTCATCTTCTGCTCTGAAACGACTGAAGCAAATTTAACCAAACTTTACAGGAATGATGTTTGGAAGGTCCTTAACAATGATTGTGCATTTCATTCCCATCCCACAAAAGACATGGCCACCAGCACGAAACATGGTTTAACATTTGACCCTAAGGGAAAAATCACATTTTCATGTTCTGCTCTGAAACGGCTGAAGTAAATTCAACCAAACTTTACAGGAATGATGTATAGAAGGTTCTTTACGAAGATTGCTCATTTTGTACTGATCCGACAAAAAACATGGCGGCCAGCGCGGAATTTAGGATTAACATTGGTCCCTATGGGAAAAATCACATTTTCATATTCTGCTCTGAAACTGCTGAAGCAAATTCAACCAAACTTGATAAGAATGATGTACTAAAGGTCCTTAACAATGATTGCTCATTTCGTTCCAATCTGACTAAAAACATGGTCGCCAACACGGAACATGGTTTAACATTGGACCCTATGGGAAAATCTCATTTTCATCTTCTGATCTGAAACGGCTGAAGCAAATTCAACCAAACTTTACAGGAAGGATGTACTAAAGGTTCTTAACAATGATTGCTCATTTCCTTCTGATCTGACAAAAACATGGCCACCAGCACAGAACTTAGGTTTAACATTGGTCCCTATTGGAAAAATCACATTTTCATCTTCTGCTCTGAAACCAGTGGAGCAAGTTCAACCAAATTTTACAGGAATGATGTACTAAAGGTCCTTAACTATGATTGCTCATTTCGTTCAGATCCGACAAAAAAACATGGCCGCCAGCACTGAACATGGTTTAACATTGGACCCTATGGGAAAAATCACATTTTCATCTTCTGCTCTGAAACGGCTGAAGCAAATTCAACCACAATTTACAGAAATGATTTGTGGTAGGTCCTTTACAAAGATTGCTCATTTCATTCCTATCTGACAAAAACATGGCCTCCAGTGCAGAACATAGTTGAACATCGTAGGGTGGTATATGAAAACTATACTTTTCATTATCGTCTCTGAAACTATTCAAACAAATTTAACTAAACTGTGGTGGAATGGTGTATTGAAGGTCCTTTGCAAAAATTACTCATTTCAATAGGATTAGACTAAAAACACTTGTGCCAATGGAGAACATAGCTTAACATTAGACCTCATCGGTAAAATATATCTTTTTTGGTCATGCATTAAAAAGAAGCATTTTGTCAGGTGAGCGATACAGGCTCAGTCTCTGAGCCTCTTATTTAATTTTTGTAATCTAAAATTGTTATTCTGACCACCTGTTTATTGTGCCCACATCTCATGATTTTATTATGCCAAGTTTTCTTACAATTGGCTCGATGACTGCCCCGTGGTTGTTTGAATGTTGTGATCGTCTTTTCTCGCCTTTTTGTCAGGCAATGGATGACAGCGATTGTAGGAACACTTTACAAGTTAAGTTTATGTTTGTTGACGATTCCACATCCATTGATGAAAGGGGAAAAAGAGATGGATGTAGCGTTACTCGACAATTAGGAATGAATTCCGCTCAAACCGATGCTAGGGGCCGTCTTGAACTTGCTTTGAGGTATGAGTAAAGCTTATTGTTGAAGGCCTCATGGTGACTTCAAGATGAAGAACAACAATAAATGTGTTGTTCCATTGCTTATTATAACCATGTACTTGTAGAGACTTAATGTCTCATTTGCATTTACTCCACATCCCTTCATTGTTAATGCAGTCTTTGATTCTTTCATAATATTTTTAAACAATATTAAATTGACATAGAAATAAAGGCACAACAAATTTTTGTTTGATTCAACATAAAGTATTGTGAAAGACAATCTCCAGAAATAAAAGCGACTTACGACTGATGAGACACACCGCTTATTAAAAATAGAACACTAAATGACATTAGAAATGAATAGAACAGATAACAAGAAAGCCTACAATAGCCGATCGATACAAAAACATGCGATTTTCCACAAGAACGCTAGAATATTATTAAAGCACCTAATGGTACGACTATTTAACTTGAAGGGGGGTATGGTTTTTTCTGGACAGAAAATTTTTTCGCGCGACAATTTTTTTTTCACATCAACAAAATATTTTTTTTTTCAAAATTAACATTATTTTTTGGGCAGGATGCCTCCTTCAGAAAAAATTTGTTTTCATCATTTGGCAGCCAAAATATTTTTTTTCACTTAAAATCAGCCCAAAAATATTTTTTTTAGAAAAAAACATAGCCCCCCCCCCCCTTTTCAAGTTAAATGGTCGGTCCCTAAATGATATTAGGAATCTAGTTCAAGTACAAGATAACCTCACAATAAATGGATTTGGCAACACATAAGTCAACACTACTAAACCTAATGCAAGTAAGCTCCAATTGTGCAATCCATTTCTGCACCTCAATATCATGAATCATAATTGAATAATTATCTATTGCCTTTAAGACTAGATGATTTAACTTTGCAAATTAAGAAATTGAGCGACCCACTCAAACAACATTTGCAGTAAAACGACATTAATATAAATTAAACTACACGTTACATACTTGACGTCATCACGTTAATACATCTGGAGACATAAGTTTGTAAAACTGAGAAAAGAATCGATAATGGTATTTGCAAATTGTTCAAATTGCTTATAAAACGTAAACAATATTATTGCATTTTCAGCCCATGTACTTCCGCCAGATATACTTAATGCACAACCATCACCAGAACTGATTCAAAATATTGTATTGGCAGTTGGAACATCTGGTGGAGATTTGGGGTTAAAACTTGGTCTTAGAGATACAGTTGTCCACAAACTTTTGATTGGAAAAACACTCAACATCTTTCAGAAAACAACAGCAATTATAAACAGGTGGCAACTCAAGTCTAAAGAAGGAACTACAATAAATAAGCTTATAAATGTAATGTCAGATATTGGAGGACGGGGAATAGAAACAGTCGCCAAATTCTATCAGTAGGTTCAACTTTTATAATGATAAATGTCTGTAACATGGCATTGAATTACTTCTGCATTCCCTTCCTTTAAACCACTAAAATTCAGTCTATGCTCCCTCTTCCAAGTGAAACGTTATGTTAATTCAGGTATAATCGACAAGCATATTCGAACTTGCTGATGCACATAACCATTCGCCTTTTTTGGCAAACAATTTAATGAAAATTATTCTTTCTGTTTCTTACAATGCATAGTAACAGCTAGCATAAGGTCTCAGATACCCTTTTCAGGGCCTCAAATGCTGGGTTAAAGAGTGCGTCAAAAATTTGTGTAAGCTGAATATATTATTGTTGTAATTATGGGATTAATGTGAATAATTTGATCTTAGTTTGTGAGAATGACAGTAAGTGTAAGAAACAAATAAATAAAATGTAAATTTATTCATTACATTAGGTTATTCGCTGTTTGTTTTGGTCACATTGCATACAGAATTGCCGGTATAAATAGCATGTTCTACACATGGTGCGAAAATGGTTGTAAGTGTTTGGTGCATTATATCTCGAAAAGTAATCTTTACTATCTTTTTTTATTCCTAAATCCAAACTGTTTGTGAAGGCTTTCGGGCTATCATAGTGACAATGCTCGTTTTTAACGTATAAGATGAGGGGAACCTTGTGTATTGGCACTGTTTTTGCAGATTATTGCAAATTTTGGTGTATTCTGTTTACTTTTGCAAATGTTTCCATGGAAACATACAACTCATATATAGTGTCAAAAAGACACCGTTGTCCATGAACTTAAAATTAGTTGTTCCCAAGAAATTCAAAGATGCATAGGTTTATATATCTGTGATTTCAATCTTTTCAGTAAATCTTAGCAAACAAGATGTAAATGTTTGCAAAACAGACACATGAGAAAAATCAACGCTAAGCATTTACATGAGACCTAAACAGAATAGTATAAACGATATATTATTGTTTTTGAAACAATAGTAATAACAAAAACGAAACGCATCATTATAGAAGAACTCTTTTATCACTTTCAGATCTCTCGGATTGAAGTACACTTGTAAATGGGTAAGAATCAATACTGCAATAAGTTATTACTCTACACAACTAGTGGTTGAGGGATTATAACTTTTGACCATTCAGAATTCAATATTAGGAAAACACTATGTTTAAGCTGACATTTGTTCAAAAACTAATACCATCACTTGATTTTCACCAACTGCCGTCCATTGGCGTTTTAACATCTTCTGCAAAATGACTTCAGCAAATTTAAATCAAATTATACTGGAATAATATATCTGATAACTAAATACCGAAGTTACTGTGAGTGAAGGGAGTTTTTAAAAAATGCTGATTCCGTTCTTATCAAACCAAATCTACAGTGCCACCAGTGTAGAACATTTCCGTTTTATATTTCCTCATTCACTAATCGAGCTTTGACTTAGGTATTTGTATAATGTGTTCTACTTTTATCAGACAGTTTTCGTATGAGGGCATGTTTTGACAAGGAATATGACAGAAAACAGAAATACTAAGAACAGTCCTTTAATTTTTAGCTTCGATAAATTGATCATGCACTTTCTCTTGATACGGTAATCCAAAATTTGCGAATATTAACATCCGATCTATTCTAATTTTCACACAATAGAGGGTGGCTCAGAGAAAGCCATCTAATGAAAAAAATTATGCAATTCAGACTTGGGTAAGAATTGTAATTTCAGTCTGATTTTTATAGTTTTTCAACAAGGTAAAAAGGACATAAGGCAAAAGCCAGCGGTAGGGTTAAACCGGTTTATGGGTACCCAAACATCCCCTTTCTCTATCCCGTTTCTCTATAATAAACATTCAAATAAACCCCAATACAGGTAGACCACCACAATCTTCAAAAAGAAAGAATTTAACAGAACATTACTTAAAAAGATGGGTTAAGAAGTGCTTGCCGCTAAACTGTTGGCTAGCTAAAGGAGCCTAGTCTGCTGGTAAAACACTACTGTCGCGCTACGGAATAATAATCAAATTCAAAACTTCCCGAAGGGTTTGGTTATGAATCATCATAGATTTCAGTAGACATCGGCAGTATCAGTGAGAGGCCAATATCACTGTAGAATCTTCAGGTCATTGGATTCGAAAGCCACTTTAACGGAATCATGCAGAACATCCGGTCAATATCCCCTATAACGTAAAGAATGTAAGTTACGTCCTAGTTTTTCTGGATTTTTTTATTAGGTTTTGACAATTTTTAACAACATTTCCGTAAAAATGAGGGTGACAAATTCCCTCAGAAAATAGCTGTTTGCATGTCGCATTATATTTAGATATCAGATGTTCATATCTTCTATAAAACTTCTTAAATGTGTTTATCAATCTATGAAATCTGTAACCTTATGATAAAGTGTGGATGTAATAGTAAGGTTATGTTCATGAAAGTCGTCAAGGCTAGAACAGACGCGTGCGAATCGTACCAGTTGAGATATATACACCCCGTATGATGGAGCTACAGGGACGTCGCCATCAAGAAAAGGGAAATTAGTAATAGTGAAATCAAAATCATCCCGTTTATCATAAATCTTAGTTTTAATATTTCCATAGTCAACGATGATAGTAAGATCAAGAAATGGGCAGTATTTTGGGGATTGTCAATATTAAGGATATCGTCGATCTACTTGCTGTTATCGCTGAAAATTGAAATAAGTTGATCAGTGTTTTGTATGGTTCCATTCTGTAGTTATTTCATAAAGTCCCGTTGTTAACAAAACAGGAAAAGATCTTCAGTTAAAGGTGCACAATTCGTACCCATGGGAATATCAATGACTTGTTGATAAAAGACGTTGCCAAAACGAAAAAAAAATGTTGTCTAGCAAAAGATCCAGTGCCTGAATCATGTCATCGCAAGTCCAGGAACAATGATTTTTGTAAATGATGTTAGAGAAGAATCCATGCTGTTTATTACAACAAATGAACTGTAGACCAGAAAATTTGAAAGACCAGTGGTAGAACAGTTACTAAATGCCGAAATGAAACGATGGATATAGGGAGTCTTGTAAAGCTTAGGAACCTACTACATAGTATGCAAGGTGTTATAGTCCATGGGCTGGAATAACCCCCACCTCCCATGCACCCCACCCCCACTTCCGAACGTAATCCATTTTTTAAGTTTGCATACATCCCATCTTCAAAATAAAACATGTTAACACGAGCATAACCTGCACGCACTGGTTGAATTGGGCCCAGTTTTGGACCCACCTACCGAAATTTTGGAAAATTTCGTTTTTCATTCAAGTTTTTCTTTCAGTTGCTTCAAAATGTTATGAACACGAGGTATCAAATAATAGCTTATTGTATTAGCTTTACCAGGAACCCAAGTTTTTATAATTTCTATGCTGAATACGTTCCATAGCGCAATTAAACGTACCCCTACCCCAATGAAATATTGACGAAAAATCTGATATTTTCACTGAAATTGTATAAGTTTGATGGTCTAGATAACCCGAAGGGCACCTCAATTCCCGATTCTGAAAATTGTTTTTAGTTTTGCAATCTTTTTTCTTTAATATAAAACATGTCAAAACAATTTTTAAAGATTTTAAATGACCAAAATTTTATTTTCAAAAAGGCCAAGTATAAGGATCTTTGAATATTTTTGTTTTTGAATAAGTCTTGTCTATCTTTTGCTAATATTATTTTTTAGTAATCAGATATCATTTAAAATATGTATCAAATGAAAGGTTATTATATTTGCTTTACAACCATAGCATATAATGGCTTTATTTTGGATAATATATACATCATATATCAATAAAACTTACCCCTACCCCATCAAATTTACTCAAAAATTGTCAATTTTTTGTCAATTTTCGCATAAAAATAACCAGAAGACGCAAAATGTGTTGTGTTGTATAGGACAATAATACATAAATTATATTATGATTTTATATTTTAACAGCCATTTGTTGACTTAAACTCAATATTTTTCCCGCAGTTGGTGAAAAATGGGAATTTTCAACATTTCAGAATTGTCCAAAGCCCACTGCTAATATTTATATATGCTAAATCTGAAGGACATATCTGCAACTATGCCAGTTGATTGTACCAAGCGACACATTTGGTGTCTTAAAACATTGCTCAGAAAAAAAGAGTGTTAAATGTGACTCTGTTACAGAAAATCTGACCCCTACCCTAACAAATAACTAACTAAATACCGAAGTCACTGTGAATTTACTTTCTGCATATGCGCATTTCGACAACTTATGTCTCATTAGTGCAGATAAAATCTAAACGTTTGGAAGACCATAAACTCAAAGATGTTTAAAACTGATAGAGAACAAATAACCAAAGTGATCTAAATTTCAAGCCAAAATCAGCTAAGGACAGAGCTTTGCATGAGGGAGATACTCCTTAGTTTTCAATAAAATTTACAAGATTTTAGATATTGGAAGGTTTCATAAAATAATCGGCTGTCGGGTCAGCACCGAAGTAATGACTACTGGGCTGGTGAATACGTTGTCAATTTTTTGTATATGTTCACATTTAATAACCAGAACACGCAAAGCATGTGTTGTTTATGACATTGATGCATGAATTACATCAGAATGTGGTATTTCAACTGCCATTGGTCGACTAAAACTCAATATTTCTCCCAAAATTGATGAAAAATGGAAATTTTCAACATTTCAGATTTGTCCAAAGTTCACTGTTAAATCACAATATATATCAAATCTATAGAAGATATCTGCAGATATGCCAATTAATTGTCCAAAGCGACACAAAAATTGTCTTAAAACATTGTTTGAAAAAACAAGGAGTGCTATATGTGACTCTAAATGCCGAGAATGTTACCCCTACCCCAACAAATTTCCCTGAAATTGGTGGTTTTTGGTCTATGTTCGCATAAAAATAACCAGAACATGCAAAATGTGTGTTGTATATGACAATGTTGAATGAATTACATCATGATTCGGTATTTCAACAGCAATTGGTCGGCTACAACTCAGTATTTCTCCCCAAAGTGATGAAAAATGGGAATTTTCAACATTTCAAATTTGTCCATAGTTCACTGTTAAAACGCAATATATATCAAATCTATAGATTATATCTGCAGTTATGCCAATTAATTGTTCTCAGCAATACATTAGTTGTCTGAAAACATTGTTTAGAAAAACAAGGAGTGTTATATGTGACTCTAAATACCGAAATCTTACCCTTACCCCAGCAAATTTTCCCTGAAATTCGTGATTTTTGGTCTATGTTCGCATAAAAATAACAAGAACACGCAAAATGTGTGTTGTATATGACAATGTTGAATGAGTGACATCATGATTTGGTATTTTAACACCCATTGGTCGACTAAGACTCAATATTTCTCCCCAAATTGATGAAAAATGGGAATTTTCATCATTTCAGATTTGTCCATAGTTAACTGTTAAATCGCAATATATAACAAATCTATAGAATATATCTGCAGATATGCCAATAAATTGTTCTAAGCGATACATTGAATATCTTAAGACATTGTTTAGAAAAAACAAGGGGTGTTTTATTTGACTCTAAATACCAAAAATCTTACCCCTACCTCAACACATTTTCCCAAAAATTGTCAATTTTTTGTCCGCCACACGCAATTTCTGAGTTGCATATAACAAAGTTGCATGGATACGATCATGATTTTGTATTTCAAATCCCAGTTGTCAGCTTCATTTCAATATTTTGTCCAAAATTGATCAAAAATGTGAATTTTTAGCATATGTAAAAAATTCACGTTTAAATCGATATATGTGGCCAATCTGGAGGGTTTATCTGCAGATATGCCAATTCATTGTCTTAACTGATACATATGTTATCTAAAACACTGTTTAGAAAAATAAGAAGTGTTCAGTTTGATTCTAAATACTGAAAATCTTACCCCTACCCTAACAAAATTAAACTTAAAAATCTCCACATTATGACCGTCTTTACATATAAATGAACAAAACATACTAATGTTTTACTTTCTTTGCAAAAGATGCATTTGATATATCATAATATGTAATTTTGACACCAAAATATGGGTAAAATTTAATATTTTCGACGATTATCGTGAAAAATTGGAATTTCCAGTATTTCCTAATTTTCCGAAATTCAAAGTTAAATCGCTGAATAACTGCCCATAAACCGGGCGCATGATCTTATTTTTGATATATGGGAGGCTCTGTGTATCTTTGTGTTGGAAAATGATATATCATTGGACCTTTATACAATGTTTAAGCTTTTCAAGCTGAATAAAATGAAATAAATTATGTTGAATATTTGTGGTAAGGTGTAATATGTTTATAATCTATGAGACTGTAGTTAGTCTCAAAGGCTTAAAAGCATACTTTCTAATTGCTTAGATATGATGAAACTATATTTAATCAACAATTTAAGTTATATATCAATTTCATGAAGTATTTGCATCTCAAAGTCAAAACAGCAGAAATTCTGAAAAACGGAAAACTCCCATTTTTCATACAATTTCGGACAGAAGAGTAGAAAAGAGACCTTTTGAAAAGTTTTAATCTACTTAAATAATCTTCTGCAAGTCAGTGAAATACACGCTAGAATTCCCATTAAGCATTATCTTTTTATAATTTAGAGCCTGAATATTTCAAATTTTCTCTTAATTTTTAGGGGGAGGGTTGCTTATTTTGACATTTATGAATCTACAATACGTCTGAAACTCAATTTTTTTGCGAACAATTTGTTGCTAACATATCAAAGATTATTATTGTATCGGCAATTATTAAATATATATTCAGATTTTTACGACCCTCAAGTCAAAAAGTCAAATTGTGAAAAATCTAAAATTCCGAAAAATTCCATTTTTTCAAAAATTTAATACCGAAAATCAACTTTTTGGCCTTTAATGCTTTATTTACCAACATTGTATCACAACTGATTAGTTAGGCATAAAAACTAGATCAAATGACGAGGGTTGTTTCTCTTAAAGGAATTGACAGCCTAAAATCGTCATTTTCGCAATTTTTTGCAGGGGGAGGGGTACATTTTTTTGTATCCCCGGATTATAAAATTGGCGTAAAGTACCCAACTTGTGTTTATTGTAAAGAATTTTAAATTAGCTTTAATTTGATACGAAATTTCATTTCATATTACTTATCTGTAAAAAATTATGGAGCTTAAAAGATGAAACTTATGTTAAAACGAAAATACAATAATTTTTCGGGTGAACTATAAAAGTGGCCCTATACTGTCTAGCCATGCAGATTATGTTCGTGTTAACATGTTTTATTTTGAACAGGGGACATGGAAGGACTAAAAAAAAACGGTCTGGTTCGGAAGTCGGGGGTGCACGGACTATTATCTTTAGGTTGAACCTGGAGTATATCTGTATTGTTAAAGTGATGTTTGGTTAATGTTTCTTCGTCAAAATTAGTGGGTTCGAAAAGTGTAAGAATTGCCAATTCATCTTGTTGGACATATATATAATATTGTTTTCACATAATAGTAACGTTTTTAGAGAAATATTGAAATGCTGTAATTACACCTAAAAAGCATGAAAATGGAACAAAACTTTCTTATATCAACGTGAACATATGATTTGTAGGGGTTAAACTAGTTCATTCCTTCTATTTACAGAAAAGTTTTACTTTTCAAAAAGTATGAGAAAAGGTTTAATAAAACTCAACTTTATTGAACAGGATGGGCGTGGCTTAATTTTCTCTGTCTTGTAGGTAATTTTAGCACGAATAATCCCGATATAATTTACCCGTGACCAGTCAGGTTAATTAAACAGAGTAGTACTCTAAGCTAAATACACTTACAGTTTTTTAATATTCCTTTTAAAAAATAAATCTCCGTTTTGTGAATACTTTTCCTACAACATCGTTTTTCGAGAAGTACATATACTGTAACTAGGTATTCTTCCGTAGTACATGTTTTTATTTGGGAATTTAAAAAAAGCAAAGAAAGTAGGCTAAATATCAGTCTAGAGAGCGATTTTTCATCAGTTGTAGCTGTCTCACGTCCTTGTTTTGTCTTTGTTTTTATCTGTTACCGTTTCTGCCATGTCTTTGGACTTGGATTTTTGTAGTCATCGCTACCCTTGTTCCTTCGGTATTCTACTGCCGTTGTTTTTAAAAGATAGTAATTACCTATCTTCAATTTTGAATGCAAATTTATCTGGGTAAGTTCAAGAGGGATAATTGATCGCAAATCTACGGGATTTATATTTCCCCCATCCGATGCGGAGCAGGACAAAGTTTCTTTAAATTGATCTTAATATGTATTTTTTCTTTGTTGAGGGTAATTCACTAAGCCATTAAAATATTTCTACGGTCAAAAATGCACCGCTACCCTTCGAATTTCAAATAAAATTTGATCAAATACTTTCTTAATGACAAGTAAATTGATATCTATGAACTGCAAAGAGGTGCATAGTTTTGCTAGAAGCAGACAAATATATTCATAGGTGTATAATTAGATTGGTTGCAAATTAATTTTGACTTCAAAGTAAACCGTTATGCAAATTAGTAAAATACACATATTACTGTCACATGAGGATATTCACTAATCAAGAAGTCGGAATAAGCCTAATAATTATCTTTTTAGGGGTAACTTGCAGCATCTAAATTTTAGAAACAAGGAGCATCTCTCGTCCTCTGGCCTTAGCTTATTTGCTGTTTAATTAAGATCCCGTTGTTTATCTGTCCTGTGTCCCTATCTCGTATTTCTGTTTATGATCTTCGAAATATTTTGAATAGACATACGTTAACGAAATGGCGATCTCCAAAATTTACAGTTACTTCGGTACTTTGCATTTTTTTACATGTCCAATAGACAACTTAAATACATTCAACCGATCTTTACTGGAATGAGGAATGAAAGGTGACGTATAAATACATCGGAAAATATATACCAAAGAAAAGAGTGAGATTCCCCATTTGTTGAAAGAAAACACTTATGCCCGGATGGAACTTAGTTAAGCAATCCATCTCGCACAGTGTGGATATCTCATGAGAAACTACTATAGCAAATTGAGCCAAACGTAAAAGGATTAATGTATGACAGTGTAATATTTCACCTTTAATGGAAAACATATTTTATTATCTGCTGCTAAACCACTAAAGCGAAAGAACCATTCCTAGAAATTGCTAATTTCTCACCCATCATTAAAACCGACCGAAATTGTTGAAAGCACTTAAACATTGGACCATAGGGAGAAAGATTGTTAGGACTCTGTTTTCACATTATCAATTGAACCAATCGGAATATCCATCTCAGAGTTTGCTTACTTATTCTAATCAGCAATATTTAACGTAACTGGTAGCTGGTAGATAGTTAGCATATCTTACGGAAAATTATTCCCGGTAATCTTTAATCTAATGAATCAAATTTTACCTAAATTTGCTGTACAAACTTAAAGACATCAAAGGTCCTCACAAAATTTGCTTGTGATATTTTGACCCATTAACACACATATTCTAAAAAATTGAAAGTCTTTTAGAATTACCTGTCTAATCCTTTCCACAATGGGCGATTAAAATGTGTTGGATTATACAAAATGACTGAATACGAAAACTATCTTTGAGTTCAAAAAGAGATGCTGCATTTGACAAGATGTCTGAATACTCAAGTGTCCGATTGGACATGTTTCTTTAAAGGTCATTAGAGAAAAAAACCTGGAACAACTCAAACAAAACTGATGTCACTTTTCAGAAATGGGTACATATTTTTTTATAAAGCATTGCGCATTTTGCATGGGTCACAGATGTCCTATAAATCCTATATTTCCTATAAAAACCAGACATGTCCTATAATGTCCTATATTTGGACTTTTTGTCCTATAATACCTATAAAATTTGCATTTATCATGAGCAAAAGTATATAAACAAAAATTTTGTAAAGTAAATAATAGAAAAAGGGCAACTCTTGCCTGCACAGCAATTTTATTTCAAAATTTTGTCTTCTCATGCAAGATTTATACTGTAAATTGTAAACTTATTGCATGATAACTTCTTATTTAGTACCATCAGGAGTCCATTAATTAGCCTCAAGGTACCAGTTAACAGAAAGAAAACCCTGACTTTTAATTTAAGCACACTGAATACCTACATGTTTGATGATATATAACTATATACTAAAGTTACTATAAATTTGGTTTCTGCAGGTAGCTATTTTGGACAAATTTTGTCTTTTTTGTGCAGATCAAACATTTTTGAAGCCATAAACTGAAAGATGTATAAAATGATAGAGAACAATTAATGTAAAGCTAAAATCTGCAAAGGACAAAGCTCTGTATAAGTTTGTGTAAACTCCTTAGTTTTAAGCAGAATTTAAAAAGACTTAAATATAGGAAGTTTCCAAATAAAATCCAGTAGAAAGGAAAATTACCATGGCATGTTCTAATTAGTAGATCTGCACTTAATGTAAGATGGGCAACAGCAGGGAACAT